>JANRGW010009996.1:0-63059 GCA_024733675.1 Psilopsiagon aymara
AAAAAAAAAAAAAAAAAAAAAAAAAAAAAAAAAAAAAAAAAAAAAAAAAAAAAAAAAAAAAAAAAAAAAAAAAACCATCATAGAATAAAGAACAGAATATCCAAAGTTGGAAGGGATCCACAAGGATCATCAAACCCAACTTCCGACTTCGCAGTGCACAGGACAACCTAGAAGTTGAACCACAAGAGCACCATCCAAATGGTTCTCCAACACAGACAGACCTGGGGCCATGGCTGCTTCCCTGGCAAGCTTGCTCACCCTCTCAGTGAACATCATCCTTCTAATATCCAACATGAACTCCTCCAATGCAGCTTTACACCACCCCCTTGTGTCCTGTCACAGGACCCCAGAGAGGAGAGACTAGCACCATCCTTCTCCACCCCCTTCTTCATGAGGAAACCATATGGTAACAATGTCACCCCTCAGCCTCCTCTAAGTTGAACAAACCTACTATCAAACAAATGTATCTTACATCTTCAAAAGGTGTCCAATACCACCACATAAAAATACAGTCTGAAATGCAGGAAAATTGTTCTAATGTAACTGGGCTGTTTTCACTGAGATCCTGCAGCTGTAGCCATCCCTCCCTCCATGCCTCCCAAAAACTACTGCCTGATGTCTGCTTCTTACATGCAGAGGAACAGCATTCACTAGAGAATAAAATGCCTCCTAAATCAAACCACAAACTTTAAAAGAAATTTTTTTCCTACTACTCAGTCCCAGACAGCTATGGAAGAAAAAAAAAAGAAGGGGGAAGGGAGGCAAAAGGGTTAGTATTAGTAGAAAGAACATTTTTACGATCTTTATTGAAAGGCCATAACTGTATAGCTCATGACTAGCTAACAGAATCTATTTTCACAAAACTGTTTAGGAATGGGAAGAATGATGAGCTGTAAAACTCAAATTCCACATCTTTCTGCCTATGCAGAAGTTCAATGCTATTATTCCCTCTCCAACTTTAGCCATTACCTTTTTCTGTACTGCTCCGACTATTTTTTCCTGTAGCTCTTGAGTGGAATGAAGCAGAATCATGATTCTGTGCAGGAGGTGCAAACAGTGGTGGAATTCCCAACAGTGGTGGGAAAAAAGCTGCCCCAGGACGAGAGTGCGTGTCTGCTGTTCGCCACCATTCTGCACCACAAAGGAAATAAAAACAAACTTTAGTTGTTCCAGTAATATATTTAAATACTTCTGTAAGCATGTTGACATGGAGAATCTAGAGCAGATTTACTAAATCCAGGAGTAAGAAAAAAACACAACACTCAAGAACTTCATGTCTTAAGCCACTAAAGTCACTCTGGTACAGATTTCAGTGCATTTTAAATTTAAATATAATCTGAAAATAAATACTGCATAGAGGGCTACGTGACAATGATCGCCCAAAAATAGAACTGCTTGTCTTTAAATGCAATTAATATTCACAGGTCACTCTTGAACATTATTACCTCAGCAGTCTGTCTGTATCAGAGCTATGAAAAAGCACAACAGGTTGAAATCACCTCTGAAACTCCAGTCTTGGAATATTCCAAGACCTCCATCACAAACACATATCTGAAACAGTTCCCCAAGAAATTACATATTTCATATCAGATTTTCTAGCTACACTACAGTAACTCTATACTGACTCTTAAGAGGTTTCTGCCCTGGACTGGAAAAAAGCAGTCTGTATTTTTCTGTAACATCCCTATTAAAATGGTTGTTCCACAACAAGGAACAACGCTACTCTGGGCTGCTTGTTGCATAAACTTGAGTGGTTTAGCAAGAAATAAAGGTTTCTTATTTAAAAAAAAAATAGATCTAACATTCTTTTTTTGTTTTGTTGCTATTTTAAGCTTCCATCTTAAATGCTAATTTATTTCCTTTTTCCAGAAAAATGAGTAGATACTGTCCCTAAAACTTTCAACTTTTAACGTTCTTGACTATAGCAGAAACTATTTAAAGTATTTATGCAACCCTTATGCAATCCTTCCCTGAAAATTCTTGAAACTCTGCAAGACCAAATTATTTTGGGGGTTTTTGTTTGTTTTTAATAAGGCACTGCTAAGCCTAAGCAGCCCTGTTAAGAGGCAAATATCCAACGCACTGCTCTTGCCATAATGGTTTCTGTACATAAACAAGAGCTCAGAAACAGTATGCATATGCGCACAGAGGAATTCCTTAGAAGAGTCTGGATCATCTTTTATATCTATTGCAAAGCAGCTACAACACATTGTAACACATTTATTAGTCAACAACTGAAAAAAACAAAAAAACAAAAAACAAAACCACAAAGCATAATTAAGGAAGAACCTTTCACATCCCTCTGATGGGAAAGAAACTTTAGAAAGAAGATCTTATGTTAAGGTTATATATATGAGAAAGGAAAATGTGTGTCTTTGAAAAACATGCAGCCATATTTTCCCAGGAAAGAAAAATCTCTTCCAAACTTCTCTTAAAACTCTCTCCACCACCACCAATGAAAGCAGAAATGATATCACACTACAAGCACCAGAAAAATCAGAAACATGACACATAAATGCCCTTGTGACAAGGGCTAGAAATGTAAAACTTAAATCTAACAAGCAAGTGCACATAAAATAATTCAACTTGTGCAAGAGATGGTTATCTCTTGGCCAGGTCCTATAGTGGCCATACAAATCTGTGAAGGTGTTAAAAGGGCAGCAATGATAAGTGGTTTGGTAGAGTCGATTTATACAAAAAAGCTGTTGAGACACAGTGCTTTTTTATGCTTAAATCTCAGATCTGTACATATAGTTTCCAGTCTCACAGTGAAAACTTCCATAAGCAACACCAGAAACACACCAGAAAGTGCAATCTACACAAGTAATAGGATGGACTACTAGGTCGTAAGCAAGTCTTTTCTGACTTCGGTGATTGACAGCTTTTCTTCTGCTTGAAAATTATTTCTTTAGGGCTTAAAGTGCAATTATGATTTATTTTTTAATAATAAACCCTGAAATACAGCTTAAGCTGTGGCATACATTCGAGACAAAAACAGTTTTGCGTAATATCCCTGTGAAGACCTGAGAGCAAAATCTGTGGTTTGTCTCACCAGCATGCTTCGCTTCTTAAAAAAACCCCAAAAAACTAGGGGTTTTATCATACATTTCATGGGTGATAACTGTGCTGTATGTAGAGAACTTCTGCCACTTTACACACATAAATTACCAGTGTAATTAAAGGAATTAAATCATATGGCTGAGAAGGATTTAGCCTAATTCATTTTTCAACATTTTTTTCATATTGCTATGAAATACCTTAAGTTGTTAAGGAAAGTATGAAATACCTACTTGGGTAATTGAGACTCAGTAAATATATAAATGAAATTTGAAGAACACGAATAAATTTTAACATGCCAGTGTCAACAGACACTGAAACTGCAGTAACAGCATACATCACAGTGATTTTAAAACATTATAAATTAAAGATTCTAATTGCTAAAAACCCATAAAATATGGCTAGAACACCAGCAATGACATTGTAAGACTGCACAAGCCAGAACAGCAATTCCAAAACTTTCAGCATGGTATGGTAAGCAGTCTGTAGCTGATCTGCAAAAACTTCACATTACCTTAAATCTGGAACTTGAGCATATGTTGCTATATATAGGAGTTTTGCATGCATTCTCAGTGGTCCCACAAATTTACAGAATTATTGCCCTGAAATGTACTAGCCAAGAAATGTAAAAACAATGGTCACTGGACAATATATGAGACAGTACACAGGCAGACAAACTGCAAACCCGTTAATGACAAAGGTGTTGTTCAAGGGCTTAAGCAAAATTGTAACTACGTACAGCCACAGACTGCCTAAGATAACTTCTGAGCTACTTATTTAGATTATCATGATCTATGGAAAATACCGCCCTTCAATGAGACGGAAGAACTAAATGAAGATTATTAATTTCACACAGACAAACTTATTTATTCAGGTACATGAAAATAAAAAGCTGCCTTTACAGACACGAGTGACTCAACTTTAGTTGCAACTTCTAAGAACATCAAGAGAGGGTGTGAAAATTGTCTAAGGTCAGGTGCAGAGTTCTTTCATTCCTTCTTCAAGAGAAATAAAATCTTTTCAACATAAAGAAGTTTCTCTTGCAAAATGGAATGAAGTCAGTGGAAGCTATGATAAACCACTACCATCCCTCACAACAAAGCTTAAAACGAGCACCTGTTAACTCTGCTGCACAAACATGTATTAGATGGCTGTCACAACTGAATCAATCTTTCATACAAATTAAAAAAAATTACTCAATGAGAACATTACAAATGAATCAGTATTCACTGCTTTGTAAAGAATTTTGGAGGATTTTGTACACAGAAACCATTACTTGACCATGTCTGTTAATTCTTCTCCTCCTCCCAGATTTTTTAAATTATCTTACTGTGTTACTATACACAATTAAGAATTTTGGAGTGATCTCCTGACTGCAGTATCTCATCATGTAAATTGTTATGAACACAGGTGCATCCCCTATGATTTTTTCATTTATTAGCACCTACAAAGCAACATAATACCAATATTACATACACAATGCAGAGAAATTCCTCTTACCAAATTCAAATTTCTGGTGCTTTTGTGATGTATACAGGGAGTATTTCTTCATACTTTCAGCCCAAGTTTAAAAACACTCTATTGCACTTTGCTGAACTTAGTTCAAATGTCTTCAACTTTGGTTAATTAATTATTGCATTTAAAGAAAAAAAAAAAAAAAACAAAAACCAAAAACAAACCAAAACCAAACCTCATTTATGTACCTTCTTCCAAGGCACAAGTGATACATACTGAATACAAGGGATGCCATATTGAACTGGTAATACTACATGTTAGTTACCATCTGCTACACAGTTTAATCAGGAAACATGACAATTACAGTAATGCACTGTAATGTTTAGTAATACTCTGAAGACAGGTGAAGTTAAAATATCCCTTGAGCTTAAGTTTATCAACTTTCTTCATCATGCAACAAAAAAAAAGAGTAGGTGACCTTACATGATATTACACATCACCTTGGCCTTTAAAAGAAAACAGCTGCGCTGTGTGCTGCCTAAGCCATTATAATACATCCAGAGAAGAGAAGCCATCAATTTTTAAATAAGCATTGAGAAACATGGAATAAAACAAAGGAAAAATGGAAACAAAGTTTTTAACAATAAACTTACCTGTAATGACATTTTTTGCCTTATTGTTGAAAATATCAACAGTCTGTCTCGCAATTAATTCTAGTATTTCCTATTTTAGTGTTTACGCTTCAAGTTACTGACTTACCCTGAATACTCTCTGCCTTGCAAAATTTCATATTAAACCACACTCCTTAACATTATTGACTTACTTCCAATAGGTTAAATATTTTTGAGTACAGCTTCTGAAATTCTGTTAACCACTAACACAAATAAATGATTGAAAGCATTACTCCAAAGGGCAACGTACAGTTCAACAATGCTGGTCTCTTAGTAACAAGGAATAGTAACTGTGAATGCCTTTGTTAATATTAATGAACTTCATGGTGCTATATGAGGTTTTCAAAAGAGCTAAAAAGGAATAAATGCTTAAATAATGCCTTATAATAAAAAGCATCAATGCACAACCAGCAGAAATACAAAAACAACATGGTATTTCTAACAATCCTAAGGACATTCCAACTTACACAGCAAATCTAGAGACCTGCTTAGGGTGACAGAAATTAATGTGTATTTTCCTCCTTTCTGTGTTGTTCTTTAATCATTACAGTGCTAGCAAAGTTTGCCTTCTACATTCCCCCCAGCAACAGGAAGTCTTTCAAAGACCTTCTATGCCTGATTTCATAGTATTGGTGAATGTCCCTCAGTGTAAAATGCTATTACCATCCCACTCTCCCTCAACATTTGCAACTGCTGTAAAATTCCACAAACTGTAAATCACCACTTTAAGTATTCATTTCAATTTTGCTATTGTCACTTGGCATTAAGAATCCTTAAAAAATCAAGTCAATAAATATTTACACGCCTCATATGAAAATTCTGATAAAACCAAGGACTACAGAAAAACACCACAAAAGACGTTTGTTTATACAGCTTTACAATATAGGCACTAAATTTGATCTTTCTCAACATTTTTCCAGAAGCCAGAATGCCATTTTTATAGAAAGCTTGAAATACAAAATAATACTTGGTGTGTAAAAAACACTGAAAATTTAGTTGAAATTCAGAGACTTTTCCAATTAAAACAATCCTTTGGCTTTGTGCATTTATATCCACAATTTTTAAATCCCTGTGGGTCCATTCAAGGGGAAGTAGTGGACTACAAAAAACCTGAAGATTTTTGCTTTGATAGAGGCAGCATCTGGTTTGGGATTTTTTTATTTGTTTTTAAATAGAAAGTTAATGAACTTCCTCCTCTTTGAAATTTTAAAATACAAATCCCTTCAAGTCTGAAAATATCCGAACAGTAAGACTTCATTGTCCAGCTTTGAACAGTTTCACACTTCGGTATTATTACTCATCATGAAGACAAAACATTGAATTATGGTATCAATTACTCATGTGAGAAAAGGCTGTTGATTTATATTTTTCCAAAGTTACACTTCATCCTCGTGAGAGTGTTAGCAATCTTTTTCCAGAGCCAATTTTCTTCTACCATGCACCTTCTTATTTTCAGCTATAATAAGACAAAAGCAAGTAAAGTATCTCTTTACTTGACTGAAATGCTTTAATTATTCAGGAACTAGTGCTGTATTAACCAATTATACTAACAGTATGTGATATATTTCATATTGGTTTCACACAGGTGCTTTGTGTATTTGAGCTGGGAATACGCCAAAATAGTTTATTTGTAGTGTAATCTCCCTGAAAAGCATAAAGACTCCCTGTCCTAACTCACCATGCATCGCTGGGACCTGACAGGGTATGCAAATCAAGTTTATTGTAGAGACTACTTAATAGGCTATTGATTACTGAAAGGAAAATAAATAGATGAATTAGAATAAAAAGAACCTCTCTAATCTAGTGCATGGATTAGTTCATTCTTAAACTATTTTATTGGATGGTAGAAAAATGAATTTTTAAATGTGAATATAATTTAATTGACAGACATTGGGGTTGGTTTTTTTTTTTTTCCTTTTTAACATTAGAGAAGTGAATAACATCTCAGTTTAGGAACAGGCTACAGTACTGGTCTGTCTTGACTACACAGTATCTTGTAAATTCAAGAAAGTTTTGACTCAGTGAAGCTGCTCTTCCAGTCATAGGTCATTCACGGTTAAACAAGTCTGCGGCTGGTTGACAGCATAACACTTCTGTCAAGCTTCTCTAGGACAGTGTATTCCTTTTCAGAGTGGATGCAATAGCAACCACAGTGTACTGTGTCAGAGAAATGGATATACTCATAAATAAAACTGATGGGAGCGTACTGACAGTAAACTACGTTCCAGATTGCTTTTTAGGAATCTGAAGTGTCCTTGAGCAAATATATACATTCTTAAGGATCAGATGCAGCCAGGCAAAGAATATGACCATTAAAAAAATCAAAAAGCAAACAACCCATGAATACTGGCAATTACTACGAGTCCCTATTAGATATCAGATAGAAATTAAGTTGAGAATAAAATTTTGAAAACTACAGAAGAAAAGGAGTACCTGGATTTTGTAATGAAGAAACTGATGGTCTCATACTTTATTACACTATCCATCTGCTTTAGTCTTACTACAGCAGACCAAATATATACCCTATTGTATACAGTCAATGTTACAGGAGACACGAAATCACATGCTGTAATATCTACAAAGCAAAGGCAGCATGGACAGGTAAACTAGTCACATAAATCCTCAGTTTGGGGCTGTACATCTATAGCCACGTGTAAATGAATTCCTACTGCATTCTGGGAACCACCATAGAGCACCATGTTGAGCAGCAGAAGATAATGAATGCAGACACAGAGATCTTTTGGAGCTGAATTTGTAGCAAGGTAATTTTTTTTTTTTTAATTGAAAAATAAAACATGTTATTTGCTCTGGATCAGTTTTAGTTAACAACTTTTCTGGCTGATTTGAAAGTAATTAAAATAAATAGTTGAGACATAATTCTAGGTATGCAGATGTTCTGAATTCTCTTTTTCTTTCCAAAGAACCAGCAAATTAACAAATGCAGGCTGTAGTAGGGCACTCAGAATCCAGTGATTCTATAGTATCAGGGCAGAATAGATTTTCAGTTTGGAGAATGCACACTTGCCCACTTTAGTGCAAGAACCAAATTTGATCTGAAAGTAGTGGATTACCATGAATTTAAAAATAAAAACTTCCTATTTACTGTACACCTTATAAGAACCAGTAGCACTAGGACTGGAAAAAAAAAGTGAATGTCTATGGCAAAGTGAAGAAAGAAACAGCAGGGAAGAGTCATTTACTACTTCTTGTTCTGTTGATGAAATATGCAACTGCGCAATTGAAATATGAGTTTAATTCACAAAAATGGTATCCTTGCATGGAGAAATCTTCCACATAAGTTTTTCTATAAGATTCAAGGCAAGATGTTTCACTCTAGTCAAGACTTATCTAAGACTGACATTTTGAAATTCACCCTTTCAATCTCAAGTTCCATTAGAAGCTGTTCTCCAGATATAAAAATACAAACAGGGGTTGGGTTTGACTGCTGAGAACATGACATATATTCAAGAAGTTGGTTATTAGATCTTAATCTGAAAGTGGCATAAAGTTCTATAGAGCAATCCTTAACTTGATCCTTGCTTCTGATGATTACATTTGAAATAGGCAATTTCAAATTAATTTCATTCCTTTAGCAAACAAGTACTAAGTAAAAATTATTCACATGATATTAATGTCGCTTAGAAAATAAGGAAAAGCAAACCCCAACATTTTTCTTCAATGCATCTGTGCAATCCCTTTACATTTGACTTGTAATAATAATTACAAGTGTTGACAAACACTAAAAATCACACTGCAATATATAATTCAGTCATTTTTACCGCATGCGTTGATTGTGGAACTGAGTGACGCAGATCCAGTGGAAAGGCCACCTTTCGATACAGCTGAAGCTACAGATGGTGTAGAAGATGCTGGAGTCGAAGCAGCTGCAGTAGAGGAGACTGACGATGACGTTAACCGCTCTCCAGACTCCATATCTGTAAGGGAGAACATAAATGTCTTCTATGGCAGGAAATTAAATTCACAAGGGGACTACAGGAGTACCTGTGCTGACCATTTCTCAGGATCTGCACTCAATTCTGGTGTAGTTCCTACAAGATGTCCACATGAGAGGTGCATCACATGAACAGCACTCAGCCATCAGGGGGATCCAGCATAATAAGGGAGTTAGACAGTGCTATCAAGAGCTTCAAGAGCTACATTGTATTTTGATTTGAACACAAACAGCCTCACCTGGGATCATCACACCCACTGCTCAAGAGCTCATTTCAGCTCAGGCTGGCACCTTCAGCCCTTGCCTGAATCAGGACATCCTGGGCTGTGCCCACGCCTCCTGGCTAGGCCCCAAGGCTTCCACCAGCTCCTATCTTCTCTACTGATCAGACTAGCAGGTAGACCCCAGGCCTGACAGATTCCTTTATTTTTACTGCACTCTGTGACCGACGTAATATCCACATCCAGAGACTGTGCCAAGGTCAGGAAAAGCACTGCCTGCATCATCCCGGACTGCCATCTTGTCCCTCCTTACAAAGCAGTCCTGCTCTTGCTGCTCCCTGACAGACCCCAGCTTTACAGAACCTGTAATGCATGCCAAACAGCCCATATCTACTCTCTTAATTTAGGAAAAGACCCAGCAACTATGGTGAAATAGTATCAACATAAGAACTCCTGTAATTTGCTAGCCTTCCTTCCTTGTAAGCTTTTCATATAAAACACAGCATCACCAGTTACCAGACTTACTTCACTGAACAAGCATCTGTATTTCAAAAATAAAATCACACAATGAAGTTGTTACTAAAAATAATGCTACTTGTTGAGAAGTAGCTTCTCAAATACTTTAAAATTCCAGCCCAGCAAATGACATCTAAGCAGAGTGGCAGCAAAGTCAAAAGACTATCTGCCTCAATCTGCCAGGACCGCAGCTGACCTGAGTCAATCTCAGAGTATAAGGTGGGGAAGAAATCTACAACAGAAGTAAGTCTAGGCACAGTTAAGTCCTAAAAGGGAAGCTCCTGAGAACTGGTACCTGTCCTGGAGCCCCCCTTCAGTTACAGAGGCAACACCCTTTCTCAGTTCTATCACTGGAAATGTGACGAGGCCAAACAATAAGCGGAAGGCAACTGCTGTAAAATCTCACTCCCAGACTCTGTAAAACAGAATGCCAGCTACACAGGGACACACTTTGACAAACTTTAACCAACTCAGAAAACGGATGTGTTAAACAGCACTTGTGATCCAAGTTATGTTAAAACAGCGACCTCCCAAATACGCATTTGGAAAGCCAGCGTAAGAGCTGTTACCTACTTCTCCAGAAAGATGCAGCATCCTTGCTTCCTCTCAGCCACAAAAAATGAATCTTAGAAAGCCAGAGGCAGTAAAAAAGCAAAACTCATAGAGAAACAAAATATCTGGAAGATACACTGTGCCCATCATAACTAAGTCATTAATTCCTTATCACAAATAGTTTTCATATGTGGCAATTTCTATGTACCAGCTAAAGTCTCCAGACTCTTCCTTCTATCAAAAGTGACAATTCTGCTACAAGGGAACTATGGCTTACCATATCAAACTGCCTACCCTTTACACAAACTAGAAACAACCACACTGCAGAAAACAGCACCGAAACACTTCACTGCTTTTGTTCTTTACAGCTCCATTTATCACGTACAATTTCCAGGTAGAAGAAATATTTTTTTTTTCTGCAAATACAGAAAAATCAACTACTTACACAGATACGGTACAAAAGAGTATCTATTGCTACACAAGAGGGCTATATATTTTTTCTTCAGAACAATAGAAGAAATTACAGAAACTGTTTCCTACAGAGAATTTATTAAGGCAAAATAATATTAAACATTTTAAATTTTTAATTCAGGACTCCTAACTGCACACTTTTCTCCAATTAAACATTTTCTATCCATGGCTAAAGAATACCTCATTGATTTTCAGTAATCTTTGACTATAATTCACCTAAACTGCTACTCAGTGGAAGCAGGCCACTGAAAAACACCACACATACTGTAGACTTTAGATGTTACAGTATGTCGAATCAATTTTGTAATTATTGCTATGGATAATAATTAATAGAAATCCCCTTCATAAGGGATTATGATTTAAGCCTACCTACAGATTTCAGTCTGAGTATTTGCAAACACATGATTTCACACTAAAAAAAAAATAAAAAAATCTATCTTTAGTATATAGAGATCAACGAATACACGTATTACTATAACAAAGTACATTTCATTTAGACATTATGAATGACAATGTAGGTAAGGCCAACAGGCAGTTCTTGTATAAAAATTGATGGTTTTGTTGTATTTCAGTATTCATCTTTGTATAAGAGAAATTACAAACACATCCTAATGGTATTATTACAGTAACCACTTTTAAAAGGGATCGTATTTCTAAGCTTTAATGCACTGCATTAAAAACTAAGCATTAAAAAAAGTCTTCACCATCTGTAAATAAGCACAGTTAAAAACTACGTATAAGCAGGCCACCCTGCTGTCATGAATAGGAAGATATCCTTGGTAAATCAATACCTTTTTAAACACAGAAATGTAAATTTAGCTATACTTGCAAGCTTTTAGCCAACCTAAGCCATCTGCTTGAACTGGTAATACAGCATCACATAAGGACTGGGAGAATAGTAATAAACTGCCCTTTTAAGGCTCCCCTCCTTCCTCACCCCCTTCCCACCCATTTTTTTTTCTGTCAGTTTGCATGGGGCTGAAGGTTGATTTGGCGGGGACTGCATTATCATCTTTTCATTCAGCTGCTTGTTTAAAGTCATAACTAGAAAACTATAAAACTGGTGTTTCTGAATGATTCTGAACTGAGGAAATCATATTCTTTTCCTAGAGACATACATACTTTTGCTTTCGAACTAAGTCAACCCTTAATTATGTTTAGTTAATTACTCCAACCACAGCAGATGGCTGACACGAAAAGAGATAATCCCCAAAACAGTCATTAGGCGGGATCAGCAATAATCACATTCTAGACCTAATGCGTTCTGTGACTCAGAAAGTCCACTCCAGCTACAGCAGATCCATGTTCTTTTTAACCTCAAGTATATATTAGTTGTTTGTTTCACTTCAGTGCATTTTACCAGTCAATACTTTATATAAACTCTCAGTTTGTAAAAGAGAAATTGAACAGGTTGGGGGGGAATACATTTTTTTATTTTCCATGTGTACTGATTTGAGTCAATGCTTTGCCTGAAAACTCCACTTATATTCCCAGATTTTTCCATAGTGAATAATAATAATGAATGCAACTGAACACAATGAAAACAGAAAGCAATCTCTCATTAAAGTGGAACAAAGCGGGAAGTACGTGCAGCTTCACACAATGAAAAATATTTGGGGGGGGGGAGAAAAAGAAAACACAAAGGAAAAACTACTGATGTTTAATAAAAATAAGAACACTAAAAATCTGAGGGGGTTTACCAAAGGAAACAACATCCAAATTATTTTCACATTTAAAAAGGTCAGATTTCTTTAAATTACCTACCAAATCCATGCTCAAAACCTTTGCTGAAAAAAACCAACCATATTCTTTAACAGATAGTAACTCTCTTCATGGGGTACTATCACAGATACAATAGTATACCATCAATGTTAGTTGGGATGTGTAAATACTACAGTACATAGTACATACTATATACTATAGTATAGTATAGGGGGTCATGATAAAAACCTGAAGAGCAGGCATAACTCCAACTTCCAGTTTAACCTCTCCACTCACATGTATTGCTTCATTATTGCAAAGATTACCTTTAACACAGTGAAAAAAGAAGTTGAAAGTGGAAGTGCAAAGACAGGCTTCAGTCTTCCTCTATGACAAAGTGAAAACTTGTAACAATTATTTGACCGCCAACTGGAGAAGAGTCCCACAGCATTTGGTGGTGTCTTGTCTTACAGCAAGTTATTTAATCATACTGCACCTGAATGTAAGCACACGACAGTGCCTCAGAATTCAGTGTCCAGCACAGCCGAGTTCATCACAAATCTGAAATGCAGGTTCATTTTAGGAAGTAAAACTAAAGATCTCGCTCTCTTCCTTCAAAGTGGGGCAGAGCTCAAAAAGGTCAGCACACAAAAAGTGAACGCAGCCTATGAGCGCTGGCCACGGAAGCGACCCAGCAGGCCAAGCGGCACCCATGGGTTCTGCACCATGATGTCACAGAGGCCACAGAACCAAGGAAGGGTGGGTGTAAATGCAGTGGTATTCCCAAAAGTACACACAGCCAAGTACCCTGACCAAAACCTCACAGAGAGCTAAGTGCAGTGCTCACAGAAACTGGTGTAGCTCCTTACAGACAAGCTACTGTCACAGGAGGCTCTCAGCAGCACTCCCTGCTCTAGTGACAAAGTCTGGTTATACATTTTCCAACACACAGTCTACTACTGCTGCAATGTTTTAGACATCTGAATTTTTTCAACTCAAATAAAAGCCTCAATATAACTGATGAGATTCCCTTTATGCATCTCAGATGCTGTACAAGCTTTAAAGGCCAGGTCAAGTGCTAAATATTTCAAGTTTTGCAGAACTTCATTGTTATTATGGCACTTCACATAAAACTCTCTGGGGAAAAAAAGCCACCACAATAAAACTTTTTTTTTTTAGTAAATCAACAGCATTACTGGCTTGTGCTCATGGGTGTCATACCAACTACAGACACTTCTATCCACAAATGTCCTTAATATGTTACTGTCAGTTACTCTGTACAAAGCACCCCGTGCATTCCTGCACCGTGCTCTAAGGCTTTTGCAGCCCTCCCTTTTCTCGTATCAGGCCATATTCAATTAGTGCTATAACAACACACTCTTGATTGCAACAGAATCCACAGCAGTGAAAATACTCATAAAATTACAAATGTATCACACCACAGTTCTACAAATTTTACTCATGTAAGGTGACTTACTGAAAACCATTTAAAAGTAGATCCAAGTCTTATGTTTGACATAACTGAGTCAGGACTGGCTGGGCAAAAAAGGAAACAGAGAAGGGAGTCAGAGAAGGGAATCAGTTGCTCATCTACTGAAACCACAGAATGAGAGTGGTTTGGGTTGGAAGGGACCTTAAAGATCATCTAATCCAGCCTTCTGCTATGGGGAGGGTAACTTCCCACTAGACCAGGTTGCTCAAAGCCCCATCCAACCTGGCCTTGAACACTTCCAGGGATGGGGCAGCCACAGCTTCTCTGGGCAGCCTGCGCCAGTGCCCCACCACCCTCACAAGGAAGAGCTTCTTCACGATAACCTAATCTAAATCTCCTCTCTATCAGTTTGAAGCCATTCCCCCCCTTCACCAAATCCTGCAAATCCTTGTAAAAAGTCCCTGCAATGGATGGACATTTTAAGTAGACTCAGGATAAAATATGATGTTTCAAAAATGTGCATCTGATTTGAGTCCATCAAACAATATAAACTCATCGCTAAATGACACATGCAAATTAAACTGCAACTCAAGATCATATTCTCTCCTACTTTGTAATTGTTATTCTCAGTTAGAAATAAACCTCACTTTGGATACTTCTACATTTATATATTTCATTATTATGTTAAGGGAAAAAAACTTATGAATGACAAACAACATGATTCAATTGCTCTACATTCCATGCAAGGAGGAGGGGCACACAGATTAGGTTAAATTACAATCCCCCATGATCCTCACTTCTTGATAAACCTCAGAACATATTCTTGAAAGCTGCATAATGGTGGCATGGAATACAATCTACCCGATTTGTACCACAAAAAGTGAATGGCCACACCAGGTACCCATCAGGCAACAAGGCACTGCTGGAGTCACCTCATGTTGAAATGACCCAAGTCTACTTAAAAGAAACACTTCAAACTCTAAATATCAATACTGAGATCCTGATCTAAATAAATAAAAATAATAAAAAAAAATCCCATACAAATATATCTATTATCTCTTTTTCTGTATGAGATTCGCAACTCTACACATGTATGTTTTGCAGTCACCGCTTTTATTTTAAATAAGCACCCCTTCACCTTCTGTTGTTTTCACTCCTACGCTGGGTTAGGACAGGAAAAGCTGACACGACCAGCCTCAAAACACAACAGATTACTGGAGATAGCTTCTTACACAGATGTAAAAACCATCAGGAACGCTCACCCTGCAAAAGCAGCCTGCTAATACAGTTAATCTGCCCAAACCACTCCTCCCTCCCAGAGCAGCAATTTCAACCAGGTGACAAGAAAAGGACTCCATCATATAATTCACTTTTACCAATGCAAAGGCGTGGAATTCATCCAGCTGAAGGAGATGAGTGCTCATGCTTTAGATAGCAGGATGAGAATGGTACAGAACAATTCTGTGGAGACCACATTAAGGCTCACAGAGACTTAGCTCATAGAGATAATAGCAATAGGTATCTGTACTGCAGAGCCTGGACTCCGTCGTGACTGCAGAGGCTGAAATAATAATACCCGTAGACCATTCAAATGTAAAGATTGGGCACTTACCCTGAGTTTGGGAAGTGCCCAAAAGAGTCAACTCTGCCATTCTGTAATCAAATTAATGTTTCATCATTTCAGAACTGATGTTTCACACACTTTCCCTGTTCTAAGGGGGAAGGGAAATAATAACAGTAACAGTAGTAACAACAATTATAATTCAATCACTTGATTTAATTATTTTACACTGACTTAGGATGAATACCAGATTTTAAGGATTGTATTTTTGTGCATGATGATTCAACTTAGGCAAGTTCAAAACCTGTTTCAAGTTCTCTATAAAAAGTTAATCTTTCATTCTCTACACAACTATTTTTTTTATATCCTGATTACAAGACTTTGATACTTTGTTCATCTGCACGAGATTCTAATACAACTACATCTTACTCTACAGAAGCAAGACTGATAGCATTTTACACTATGAAGTTTGCAAGGACACTGAGCAAACCCTATCTAAACCTACCTCAATGATTAAAAAATTCCAAGTATTATTCAATCTTTGCATACTAATACTCAATACAACATTTTTTAAATACATTGAAAAATTTTTGTGTTAGGGTAACTCTGAAACCGCAACCAGGAACTCATATTAGAAATCCTATTCAAACAGTACTTTGAAAAATCACTCATTAAATGTTGAAGGAACATGGAAAATAAACTACAAGCACGTGATTTCACTAGCATGCTTTTTACAGAAATTACTATTTGGCTCTCATACAAAATCTAAATTTTTAAGGTTAGCTGCAAAAAACAATCAGAATATTAAGATTAAGAAGTATAAAAATTATCTGTAGCACTTCAGGTATTCAACAGTCCACTTTATTATTCCTTTTTTATTGTATTCAAGAATAAGATGTTAAACATTCTATTTCCTCTCATTTTTGAGATACACAATAGATTTGTTCCCAATTTATCAGACATCTTATAATCAGGTAATTTTTAACACTGAACTAAAAAGACAATGCATTGCTTCCTTGTTGGCAACACTTTGTGGATATGCCTGTTTCATTGCAGCTTACAATACAGAAAACTGAACTAAATCCATAAATAGACATGTAAGTAGGTTTCCTATAGGAAATCTCAAGAAAGTAAGTGACAGGGAAGAGGGCTAAGCACCCTTACAAAGTATTCCTTGAGAAGTTAGCACAATTTATGTTTAAGGACTCAAAAGAATTACACTTTTTTCTACAGTTTTACAAACATAATTGTGTGCTAGGGCTCCCAGTACTATGAACATCAGGCCCCCCATTTTCCAAACATTATTTAAGAGGACTAATTGGTAATACACTCTCTGGCAAATACCTAGTCCAGCATTCTGTGACTGAGATCAATCACTGCCACCTACTTCTGCGGATACCTGTACCCTGTTCTCCTATTCGCCTCTCTAAATAACTGGATTTTTCAGGTTCTTTTCCAGAGAATCACTTGGCTGTCTTCCCTTTTCGTATCTAAAGCTTTATGTTATATCTGAAGCAAGTATTCCTGCATATAATTACCAAAACTATCTTGTTTACTCCTTATTATGCATCCAAACTTTTTGTCTGCTGATGTCTATCTATCAAGCTAATCTTTTCATTCAACTGTGCGCTACTTATGCACAAAATACCTAGATACTTCACAGAGGTAAAGAAATTAATTTAGAACTCATGAAAGTATAAAATGCACATTTATATTATTACCCTTTTCCTCACCTATCAAGAAGGGGCAAAAAAGGTAGCATCATTACAGAAACTAAGATACTGTAACGCTCAGTGAAGGGCAGCAGCAGTCTTTTTCAACACACTTCTTGAGCCAGTCTTTAAAGCAGGAAAACTTGAGTGCCAAAATAATACCACAAAGAACTGCTTAGACTGGGCTTTAACAGGAAGGAAGAGGAAAACAGTGTCTGAACAGCCCTGTGACAGACAAATCCATTAAAATCAGGAGCGTGAAATAAAAAAAAGATACTTTTCTTTATCTGTTTCAAATTCTCACCACCCTTGCTTTAAAGACATCAGACATTCTAACAGCAAAAGACAGACATGGTGTCCTGGCAGCTCTAGGTTAAAGTTCCTGGGTATCACAGAACTAAAGACCTGGACTTGCCACTGAGAACAGCATTAATGAGTCTTTTTGTATTTTAACACGAAAACAGCTAACCAAACTCCTCTGCTACTGTTTTCCCTCCAACTTCAAGTATCCAATAAAATCATGGTCCAGGAAGAATAAAGGGAAGAACATTGCCTTGAGGTAAATGCTTTGTCTTGTTTCATTAACACCAGCAGAGGCTCCTGAAGTGTTCATTTTCCATAGGATACATCAGGCCAGCTGTGAAAAAAAGAAAAGCCCAGTTGTCTGAACAGCAAAAACACCAAGAACTTTTTCCACAGCAAAACAAGCCAGTTTAGCAAGGTCATATACTAGCTCAAGATATCTTTTACTGAACTAATGCTATTTTAAAGTCACTGTGGTCCACTGTACTGGATCACAGTGACGCTACCTCCTTTCCTAACTTGCCTGAAATTAGGGAATCATTCAGCTGCTAGAAACCTCTCCATATAACAACAGCTGGATTTGGCTTTTCCAATTCCTCTCTACAGACACATCATCTAATAAGATGCTACCTGAACAAGCCATGGTAACTTCTTGCACGGTCCAAACAGATAGAAATGATTTTTAGTAGCTATTTCGTATCTGACTTTTCAAGAAAAACAGCTAACAAAAACCAACCACCCAAATCCAACCCCAAACAAGCAGAAAGTAAGATTCCAACATTTTATTCCATTTTATTTTATCTGACAGTATTTGTACAGCTAAAGAACAGCTGTCCAAGGACTGGGATGCTAAAGCAAGCCCTCCTCTTTCAGCAAAGCACTTTAATTAAACCTGACTATCTTAGCAGGATAAGCCATTTCGAAACAAACACAGAATTGGCCACTGAAGTCTTTACATGTAATTCTCAATACTATTGACACTTGACTGAAACCTAAGTGTTTTATTTTTAAATGCAAGCAGAAACAAGTATTTAAGGTAGCTAGATACCATAAGTGATCTACTGAGCTGAGTTAATGGTCTTCTATTTTTTATTCTTCTTTTGTTCTTAGTGTTTAAAAAGCTGTGTGTATGGTATACAACAGACCACTACCTAATAGTCCATTATCCACACAAAAAGTTTAACATCCAGCAAAAATCTCTAAGTGTTACACTGTTATGCTCAACTGAAAGGAGTTCAAATAACAGATAACTTAATGGGAACCTTAAGGAATGCAAGTTTAGATTTCCTCTAATGAGTTCTGAAAGTCTATTGTCAAAGGATTACACTAAGAAATGGCACCAAGGGAAAAACTTTATCTTGTAGACTAATACTCCAAAAAGAGGACTGTGGTGCCACGGGAAGTGGACTGCGAGGGATGGAGTGGCCAGTAAGTTCTCAAACATATTTTTTTGATTAAACACAAGAGTGAAGTTTGAAACACAAAATACTGTCTCTTCTAGCATTTTTAGAACTCCTACAATTATAAGAAACTTCCATCTCAGCTATATATAAATAAATTCTCTGAACAGCTGCGTATCAGCACCAAATCAACATGATAAAATACAGAAAAGCAATATATGCAGACTGTTTGGTAAATCAACTCAATAGTTATATTCTGAAACCAACTGTTCATGTATGTAGCTCTCAACATCAACTTCCTTAGTATTACGTAATGGCATTTATCATTAAAGAGTCAACAAACACGATGAAGCAGTGTTGCTTCACAGTTGGGTATTCTTGACCATTGCACAATTTGTCTACAATTCTAATTCATTCCTGAATTCTTAATAAGCATTGTCATTTATGAAAAACGGCAAATCTCAAAAACATTATATTAATTGAAAAGATAGTGTTCAAAATATCTGTTAAAACTCAGCCTGCATTAAGGAAAAATCCCCCCAAAACATGCTTTGACAGAAAGATGGTTGTAAATTTATTTTAAATAAATTCTGCTTAATAGCTCAGGAAATCTTTTCAGTCTCAGAGCTTGTTTCTTCATCTCCCACCATTAAACATAAAGCAGTGCATTTGCACATGACAGTAATTTCAAGCATTTTAAATTTCTAAGAAATGTCTTGAAGATACGGAAATAAATGGGAAATACAATACAAAATAGAAATACACACTGTGGCCAAGAAGTTCAAAACTGGGACAGCTGAAGTCAATGCCTTTTTATTTTTAATGCTTTCCCAAAACATGACTTTCCATCTGTCAGCAGGACAGTTTCAGCTTTTTTGCTGACTTTTTGTCACGCAAACTTGGTGCCAGATTAGCCAACGTATTGTACACCACTTCCCATGGTTCAAAAGCCAGACTTCAACACCTCGAGCTCACAATCCAGGCTTAGCTCCAATTACAGATGCCAACAGAGCTTGAGAAAAAGAACTAACGGAAGAAGTGCCTTGCTGAACCTTTGATGGCAAAAGCTGGCACTGGTTTTTCTGGCAATTGTTCAAATTCCGAAGGCCTAAAATTCATGCTTGTGCCAAACATACTGGTCAGTATTTCCGTAACTGAACTTTGCGTACCTTTGTGAAACTTAACATATCTGTTTTAACATATATATACAAAAAACTCACTACAAAACACATTTTCCCATTTTGGTATTATTTTGCTACATGTTGGGGGAAAAAAAGCACATATTAAAAAAAAAATAAAAATGGGCAGACAAAACATGAAAATGCCAGTCGAAACAGTTAAACTTTAAAAGCATAACCTAAGGGGAAGATAATTTGGGGAAGAAGTACCTACAAGCCCAGGTACCTTTGTATATGTAGAAACTCCACATTAGTCAAAGTAACCAAGTTGGGACTACTTTATGGGCACACTCCCGTAAACCTTTCAAACAGAAAAGATGCAGAGAAAAGGATTCCTTTTTACCTTGCAGTCCTAAACTTACAGACTACCATAACAACCCATGTATTTCAACAAATAGGAAGGGGCAAGGATGTCAATCAACTCTGCAATAAACAGTCTGGAGTTTGCATTAGTTGCTACTTTTTTTAGAGGTTTTTCATCATTAACAATTGAAGATATTATTTTACACCTACAAAATTGCTAAAAACAACCAGCATATTCTGATGAGAAATGAGTTCTTAGATACTAAATGAGAGTTCCAGAAAAGCACTCAGGAGTAAAAAAACTTTCAAATGTGTACCTGTACCAGTCTCAGCCTTTGTGCTGGGTCCTGATTGTTTTACAGTAGTATCAAACTTCAGAATCATTATTCTAATATTAATAGGTCAACATTTAAACAAAGAGAAAAATCCAAACATCTAAATTGTACATTCAGTTCTCCAACGCAAGCAAAGACTACTTTTAGCCTATATGATAGTGAAGAAGTCTATCAGCTTCTCATGTCATTAAGTGACTTCTGGCACCTTGATTAAAGAACTTTATCATTGAGGAATGCTAATTCCTCAGCTTCTAACTCTTAAAGCACCTTGTGGTGTCATCTAGCAGGAATGCAATGGCTCCCACTAATAGTCTGAGGCAGCAAGTCTGAGACAGAGATAAATGGTTTCCACATTAACATTGTTCCACTCACGTGGCTCTTTGGAAACCCAGAACCAGTTCTAGAAGGAAGTGTTCAGTATTACCCATTGATTTACATCAGTTTCATCACTGGCATCCACCCTCATTTCCAAAATAGCTTTCTGATTTGTTCATTGTTTCTTTAAGGCATTATGATCTTTACAATAACTGAGACATTTAAGTAAAACAAACCTAACAACAACAACAACAAGGGAGAAGGGAGTGCACTGAAACTGAAGCTTACCTTAAAAGAGTAACTAGAAGGAATAATAATGGGGTTCTTGAGATACAACGAAATAAAACCAAGCCTCGGCAGGAGCCACAACAGTTATTACCATGTCAGAACACTATCCTTGCTGACTCCATTCACAATATTGCTCTTGCAAACCAAGCAGATGCAGATCTGACATCTCAAAGTTATTTACACACTTGAATGTAAGTGGTTAAACATAAAAATGCAATCTGTCAGGTTCTTTATTTCCACACACTGGTGAGAAATAAGATAATAAACTGCCCATATTTCCATCTACAAAAACAAAAGTACTGTCAGAATATGCATCTAGATCTCAGGCTTCTACCAAAGCCACTGGTAAACATTACATTTTCCTACATTATTAAAGAATACTAGATTAAACACCAGAGTCCGTTTCAGCTATATCAGGTGTTGTTTTCTTAGCAAAGTTTGGTAATAATTTAAAGATTAACAGTGGTACACAGTATTCCCCATAAACCATTCTTTCAGAATTTAAAGGCACTCTGCAAAGGCAAGCTGGTACATCATGGTCATATTCGACTAAAAGATAAAACCATAGCTTGCCTCTTTGGCAAGATGGGGAAGAAGAAGCCTAAGCAGCTCCCACTCCTGCCACAGAGCACTCACTTCTGAGGACAGCAACACCAAGTGCACAAGCGACATCCAGCAGCTGCACCCTGGAGTAGGATCTGCCCTTCCCTGTGCAGCAAGAGCAGCTGCATCCTCCACTGTTGCCACCCCCACCACTTCCCTCTCTGCGGGACACAGAACTGACAGGCACAGAAAGGCAGCACTCATCAGGGCTGCCCCTCCTGTTTTACAGGAATCCAGTTTGGTTAAGTAAGCTAAGCTGAAGCTTTGAGCCAACACATTCAGCTGTGACGCACTGAGCTTTGAGTTTAAGACACTTTATGGAGACAGAGCATGCAAAAAATACAAAGAGCAAGGGAAATGTTTTTAAAATGCCAGGATTGTATGTATTATGCTGGAAAAAAGTGACAGGGGTACAAGAAGCTAGTTACACACTGAGGGAGTGCAAGCCTGCCAGAAGACAACACTTAGAACATGAAGTTACACAGAATTTTATCTAGTAACTGAAGCAGTTCAGTATTTTCTTAAAAATTTAACAGACTCTTGTTTTGTAGGAGAGTTTTGAAATACCAGGTCTTCACCACCACTTGAGAAGTGGAGTCTTTCCACAAGTTAACGTAGGTTGCATCTGTCTTCTTCCCCATGGCATTTTACTGCCTCGTTCCCCTCAAAGTAGACCTGTATCTACATGTTCTAGCCACTCTACTGTCCACACCCTTTTCTCTATATAGAACAATCCAGGTGAACTAATAGGTCAATCATCTCCAAAAACCTCTTTGTACACCAAGCTGGATAAACACTGTCTCTTCCTTACCTACTCATTCTTCTCAGTGTGAACAAACATGTATTTCTCATATATGCTGTCTACTTTACAAGTTCCTTAATAATGGCTATTCAATTTGAAAATATATTTTAACTATAACAAAGATACCTATTTCCTTTAACTGAATCATATTTTTCTCTAGATTTCATTTTCAGCTCCAGTATCTGTCAACATGGTGGACACCTCCTGTTACTAAATGAAACTATACATGATCCTCTTTCCATAGTAAAATAATATTCATAAGGTATGATAATAGAAAAAGCGGACATTTTGAACAACAATGATTTTGGTTAAAAATTCAGTACAGGTTTTTTCATACTTTAACTAGCTTACAAATAAAAAACCACCACAATACTATTTCAATATGAATTTATACTGCTACTGCAAAATTTTACTGAACACCTTATAAACTTTCATGAAATAACCAAGAATATGCATTGGTCCTGTAACATTAATCACTAAACATATAGTGCCACTTATTGCAAATTCTTGATCATTTCTACTACTGTAGAAGATAGTGATAAGACCAACATTTTTTAAAAAAAATCACTGTAACCCCATTTAACCGAGCACAGTAAGCACAAAAATGCACTGCAACCATCAATTACAATAACAAATCTGTTAGACTGATACTATGGAGCAAAACAAAACTGGACTTGTGCACTGTGTGATAGCTGTCACACCCACCTAGTCCTCATCAGCAAGAGCTGACAGATTACTTGCAGCAAAAATAACACATCAACTGTAATGAATACAGAAACAGCACATTTCCTCTGCATATAAGGAAAGCTAACAAAAAGGCTGGTTTGTTTTGCTTGAAAAACAAGTTTGTTAGACATTAAACAATTCTGCAAGTGATAAAAATAAGCTATGAAATACCAATACTTCAGCATGTGCATAAAACACATGCAATTTATGTCGCTGCAATTGTACAGTGAGTATTCATCAAAATTCTTCTTAATACCAGCTGTCTAGCGCCTAACAGACTTTAATAGTTTGGGTTTTTTACTCTCATGAAGATCAGATATATTTGCTCATCACTACTATCAGATAAACATCCCAAAGAAGCAGTATGTCTGTCTCAGAATAGTGAAAAATTGAAAGTTGCAACTCTATATATTCTTCTTCAATCTGTAAACATTTCAAACTATTAACCTGGGGAAGAGGGAAGGAGAGGGAAGGAAGCACAGAAGAAAAGCACTGAACACTTGGCATGACAGAAGAACAGATACAGAACATTAACAGCTTACTGTGAAGAGTGGTTTAATCAGGAAGTAGCCATTATCCTGTCGCTAGAGATAGCACTCCAAAACAACAAGCCGGGGTTTTGGTGTTGGTTTGTTGCTTTTTTTCCTCCCTTCAAGAGGGAAGAAAGCACATGCTATCGTACCGGAGCTCTGCTGCGCCCAAAGGTCGCCAGACGTTTATTGTCAAAAGCTACCCTGAGAACGAAACACAAGCAAGCATTTCAAAGCTGTATTTGAGGAAGCATCTAAAATCCACCACAACCTCCCCTCTGTGTTACACACAAAACATGGCTGTCTTATTCAGAGATTAGCAATTATTGTAATGAGATACTGTCGGAGAGGGTCAAACAGTACTTCCTGCAGTTTACACATCTTGATTTCCTGGTAAACAAACTGCAAGGCAGGCGGAGCACTCAGATCACCAGTGAACACTCGAGCACGCATCACCAAAGCCAGCGGAGGCAGGCAGGCAGCTTTAGCTGCTCCGTAATTACGTGGGGCAACAAGGTAGCAAAAACCATAAAAATAACTGAGCCATGAAGGACATTCTTTCCATACTCATCAGTGCCGTACTTGGTTGCTTTCTTTTTTAAACCAAGCCCAAGAGAAATATTTTACTTTCTTTTAAATGATGCTTGTGTACACACACACACACACACACCCAGAGCAAACTGCTCACAAAACTGTTTTGGTAACTGGGCTGGTAACCTGAATCAACCCTTGAAAAACCTGAAACTGAAAAAACAGATGCTGTGCACAGAATTTAAGTGTCAATCCCCAAAAAGCACAAGTAAAGAAATGTACTAACAATATTCAGAAGTTATCAAATTTGACTGAGCACGATTTTTAAACGGGACCAAAAAAAAAAAAAAAAAAAAAGCACCTTTTTTTGAAACTGCCTGACACTTTTCCTTCTCAAGAAAAATAATCACATATGGACTAAATACATGGCAGGGAGAAAAGCTGGTTGTCTCCTACCCATAATGTTGCAACTCCTAAGGAACTAGAATAAAGCATATGGCCCACTGACAAAAGACAGAATTTCTTTACAGGATAAATACAATAAACTTATTACACAACAGGCTGATGCAAGTGATAATGCTACAGTGCCCATAAAACAACGGCACAAAGGCTTGAACTTTAGTGTGAAGTAAGATAAAAGATTACTTGCATACTAGAGGAAATATGCAAAGACGGGAAGGGTGCAGATCAATCGATTAATTCTCCCGCTCTCTGAAAAACAGCAGCATGAAACAAAGCAACCCAGGGAAAACACCGAAGTAACATGCCTGAAGAAACAAACTGAGAAGCTGAACAATAAAGTTTCTAAATAAGGATGACATAAATACACTGCAGCTATTTTTTACATTAAGCTTAAGAAAGGAATAAAGGAAAGCTGTGAGAAAAAATAAAGCATTAATGGAAAGATTATGAAATATGAAAAGGTGTAACTCCATCAGCAAACCCTGCTACTGAAGATGTAGCTTGTGCCACCACAAACTCCCGAACAAGGTAAAAATATTAACAAGAGGGATCTCGGCAACTAAACAATACCCAAAGTATAACTTTTGCAAGCTGTGCTTGCTGTAAGCAGTACAGTCACAATTTCCTAATCAAACACCTCGATATCACGCATTCCCTTGAGTAAAACCACATCAAAACTTCAGCATTTCACTCATCTTGTTTTCTACTGCTACTCATCTTAACAAAAAAGAAAACAGTCTTATCAAACTGCTTCTGAAGAAAACACGAAAAATCCAAACCACCAGATGAGAAGCCTTCTGCAAAGACAAGGAGTATCAACAGACTCTTCTCAGTAGTTTTAGTTTTAAAAAGCAATGTATGTTGTATATAATGAGGACAAGCTTGGTACTAGTATCACTGCAACCAAGCTCTTACAGCAAGATTTAGGAGATAATGATCTAAAGTCTCAATCTAGGAGTTGCTTTTCATTCCAGAAACCTGCACACTGAAATACAGCCACCAGGACTTTGAGTCTTATGAGGCTTGGGCAGATTCATGTACAATAGTTAAAATACTAGCTTAAAAATGATTTTTCTAAAGTTATTTCAATCCATATGGCTCATAATGGGAAAAATATTTACTGTGGAGCAGCTGTTTTGCATTGAGATAGCAATGAAGGAAAGGGAAATAAAAACATTACATTGGAAACAGCCAAGCAGAAGGCTCATACTTGGTTTCTGAACTCTAGGCTGAGTAAGACCCTAGCTGAACTGTAATCTGTGCAAGATGTTAGAAGTAACGGCTTGTTTTCTACCAGTACAACCATTAGATAACCTAAATACACTGAACTACAACTCCTTCCATGTTAGTCAGCAAGAGAGCAAGAAAAATGGTTCAGCAATTGACGCTCTCAGACAAATTCTACAGCCTTAGAAAATACAGCTGTCCAACACCTCAGGTCCATGAAGAAATTATGTTTATAAAACAGGCCTAATAGAATACTGAAACATGAGATAAAAAAAATCACTGCTTGAGCTATGCTTTAAACACTCATCAGCACCTGCCCTCATAAAATTTCAGTGTCAACCTGGGCCAAACTGAAGAGTTAGTGTCTTTCTGGGAGATTTTTTTAAAGATTATCAGTTTTCTGTATAGCAAATTCTAACTATAAACACCAAATATGAGTCTAGCTGCAAATATGGGTAATGAAAAATAGATTTTAAAGTATTTTTTTAAACAATACTTAAAATAAAATATTGAACTGTCCTTTTATTGAGATTGCAAACATTGTTCAGGGGAACTAAATCTAAGGTCATAAACACAAAATACTGAAAACTTGACTGTTTTGCCAGCTGTTTGTTGGGGTTTTCTTAAACATCAACAGCTTCTTACAGATCCTGTTATGCCACGATTCCTGCAAAGAACTTTCAGAAAGTTAAGAATCACACAACACCAAGTATAAGCAGCATCTCAACACTGAGCAAGGAAACAAGTACCAAACCCAAAAGAGTGACCTGAGCCTCTCTAGAGCTATCTGTATCATTCAGGTAGCTCTATTCCAAATGAAGTTTTTATTTAGATTGTCACAGTTTACCCTGTGATAAAGAAATATAAAAGCAGTTAAGCCATGAACGTTGCTTACGCTCACATGAGAACACATAATCTCTGTGCAACCCCAAGTGAATACCAGCAAAGCCAGAGATCAATTATTTTGCATCATGCCTTGATGAGATCACTTTACTGCAAAAATAGTAAAATAGTAAACGTTTATGAATATAAACACAATACCTAAATCCAGCATCACCTGAGAATATGACCTGCAGCAATGGCTTGGGAGAGTATTAACTCCCTGTAGTGCATTAAATAATAAATTTATTTCTAAAAGTTTAGCATGCAGACACTAGCTCCATGGACAAATAAGGAGGGGACAAAATAGGTAATTCGTTACTTATGGAAATAATGGGGGACACCAGAACTCCCGGGGTGGGACACTAGAAGTTCTAAATCATCTTTTTGCTCAGGAAATGCTAACAAGTTGATAGAAGTGAACTCCAACTAAACTACAAAAGGAGGGGAGGGCAGGGGGCAAACCAAACAACCAGCTTTCCTCCTCATACTCAGACTGTGCCAAAAGACTTTTTACTCCTGAGAACCTTTTCCACAACAGCATACCAAACCAAGTCCTATTTGTGTCCCTATAAATTAGATTCTGACAATATTCACAAGCCTCCGTATCATTTTTCCCCCACATGTTACAGCACAAAGACCATTCTTGGGTTCCACTGCTACACAAACACTAGATGTTGAAACTGGTCTCCACATCTGGAAACATTAAGACACATAAAGAGACAGATTATCTCATTTCAGAGATAGTTTCTTACCATCAAAAAACGACTAAACCAAGCAATCTTTAAAAGCCATCAGCTGACACTAAGTAATCTACATCCTTATAGTGATTATCACCCTACCAAGGCAGAGGGAAGAGGCTTGCTTTCCCAAAGGGAAAGAGAGGCAGCTATCTTCTCTTTGTTCTATTGCCTCCATGGTCTGCTCGTATATATTGGTCATACTGCTAATGATTTAGCTTCATTTTAAAGACCCTTTGGTCCTCATTGAACTGTCTGCCTAACACAAGGACCCTTCATCTATCAGTCTGATCCTTAAAATAGTATCTTGGAAATGGAATAAAGACAGTATCCACCTCAGAAATATCAATGTGAAAGAGGCAGCCACAGTCACTCAAATGCATGTGACTAACAAAACCCAAAAACCCTAGTCTGTTCTTTACGTTACTGCACTGCCCAAAAGCATTCTTCATGCTGGCTCATTACCTAGAACCAATCACAAAACTACTCAAAATCCTAAGTCACTATTTCTTTAGTAGCATTTCACACATTTGCTACTAGATTTCGACCCCACACAGTTTATATAGGGAATATTCTGGAAGAGCATAGGAAAATTCCTGAGTTATACTATTTCAGTGCATTTTCATTTTCCTGCATCAAAGCCTTCTCATATGTTCCTTCTCATTTTGAATAGTGTTCATCAAAATGTCTTACTATTACTGAAACAGTAGTTTTAACTAGCAACTTGGAAACAAAAGAAACTAAAGGACTTCGGTATCTTAAGTATCCCATTGTTGTATGTACCAAAACATGTCATTTCATAATAAATTTCATAATAATTGTTATGTTACAATTAACAGGTTTTTAATATTTGTCAGTATATTCTAACTAAATATAAAGATTTGCATTTGATGAGATTTAAGACCAAGGTGATATGTGTTTTGATGTTCCATATGCATTACTGACATCCATTTTAAAAAGCACTGCAGAGACTAGTAGTCCTACAGTTAAGTTTAAATTTTTGATATAGTGAATTCAGTATTAACTATTATTTAGCCAAACTGAAGGTTTTGGGGGAAAGATAACAAAGGTAGCAAGCATGGCAAAGAAATGCAGGGTAAAACTGCTTTTTTCCATAAAAATAACCATTAATTTACCATTTTATCAGGAAATTGAAATATAAAAATATTTTTAAAATACAAGGATTCTTCAGAAGTTTTGAAATGTTAGAGCTATAAATATATATTCTTTATCTATCATCATAATACACATACGCACACTCACAGACCCTCTGAGAATACAATATTCATTTTGCTGCAGAAGAACAGGCATTGCATAACAATGAGACTTGCTAATGAAATCAGCCATCAACCTGGAATACATATGTATTAAACCAAGACCTCAGTGTCATTTTCTTTTTGCGTCGTTTGTTCTTTTTCTCATTTTCCCTCGACCTTTCAGTATCTTGTCCTCCTCCTGGTTTCACTGACTCAAGTACAGCAATATTGCAAAATATTTTGTTAGCACTATAGGTACAACACTTTATTTTACAAAATTTATTTCTCTGTTTATTGCTAAATGTAGATTCTAATTGCATGGGTTCTACAGTATTGTTAACATAGCCTTGAAAGAAAAATCAATGGGTGCTAAGGAGACAAAGGACTTTCATTTCTCTGCGGAAACAGAAGGAATATCTAATAAAAATTGTGTGTCACTTGGACAAACTATACTTTCACAGCACACCAAATAATACAAGAATTTAATACAGGAACATTTAAAAAAATCTTCTCTACATTTATCTAATGGTTAAACAGAAATAGAATTTAAAACCAATACATGAATAAAAGCGTAATTGCTTTGCATAAACATGCAAAATCATCATGAAACCAAGTAAAACCATCCAGCAAGTTCAGTAACAGTATGTATAAGCATGCAGAATTTGCAGTTACACAAAACACTTTAGTGAAAAAGGGATGAATACTGAATGGAATTACTTATTCTACTACTCAGAGCTCACCATAAAAATTAAAACATTACAAAAGTCTTTCAAACCCCCTTTTTTCTCAATATACTAATACCATATTTTGGCTTTGTGGGATATATGCTGCCTTATGTTTCATATAAAAAGCAATCTATTTACAGTCCTAGCTACAACAGCATCACAAGTATGTTTTGAATTCACCCCTGAACTATAAAAAATAATAATAAAACCCACTAGTTTTTTTTCACTGTTCTCATTTTGAAGAGTTTGTTACTATAATGCTACTATCAAGTTAGCTTTATTGTTGGTAAGTTCCAAAGTCGTAACAAAAAAAATACAAAACAGTAGAAAATAAATCTTTGCTGGTTTCTTTGGTAGAGTTACATTGTTTGCATTTTTTTTTTCTCTTTTTCAACTAACACTCCAAAACCCTAATTCCATGAAGACAAACCACCAATTTGTTAGTTTCAGTACAGCAGAACTGCACACAAAATTCCTTTGGAATAAATAAAAGTAATTTGTAATTTATTTTCCCATTTTATCTTGACAGCATAAGTCATTCAGTCATTCATTCTATAGTTACGATGGCCATCACAACAGAAAACAGAAGAAACAGAAGGCAAAAGAGACCATTTAAAAATAAGAGGAGAAAAATCATGAAATGTCTGAAAATGAATTTGAACATCCCCAGAGCCAGTCATATCAAGCCATCAGTACACAACCCAGGAAAAATACCATCAAGGTACTGGACGTAATGAGCTACGTAAGTAACTGAAAGCATAAAAATTTCCCTAACCTCTCTTCATATGTGCTCTAACTTAACAAGCACTTATGTCATCAAGAGCTTTGAAAGCTGAAAGCATGTAACACATGGCCTTATTTTTCATTCTATTTCTTTCACTTTTAAATATATGCAGCTACATGATATAAACATCAAGGCATATGTCACATGAAGTGGTCTTACTCTCATTCGTGCATTACAAGGTCCTAATAAAAAGATGTAGGAAGACTATTTTCAATCACACGCTAACAAAAATGCTTCTGGTTCAGTTACAAAGCATTTGTCCTTCTGTCAAAAAACCATCCATGTTACACCTCAAAATGACTGAAACTGAATAGACTGAGGCACAGTTAATTATAGGGGGCTCACCTTTAAAAGCAAAGACTATACAACCTCCAGGGTTTGAAAGAGACACTCTAATGCAACAACCTTGATCCTTGAAAGTCCTGGGTCATTTTTTTCTGTGATGAACAGTGACTGCTTTCTATAATTCTAACAATTGTCAAGTAGGCTAAAGAGTATGGCTGGCAGGTGATAGTTGTGAAATGCCTGCACTTTTAACAATGACTTATTACCCTGTGATACAGGTCAACTCTCCAATTGAGCATCTGCAAGGTGCTATAGGCTCTTGAAGCTATATACTACAAATAACTGACAACAATGGTTTTACTAGGGATCAAACAAGCGTATGTGGTATCTATGAACACAGAGAATTGTTAAAGGATATAGCCTTAATTCAAATTATTAAATAAGAAAATCTCTAAAATATCCACACCTACTGTACATATGAAATATGTGATTTCTGGTACATTACTGCTGACACTAGGCAATCATGCATGTATCTTAAGGACATCAAACTTCGTAACGTGACACAACCTGGCACGAACTGTGTTAGTAGGAATGAGAATGCAGAAACAAGTTACCACACAAAAGTGAACTCTCATTCTATAAATACAGACTCAACCTCGTAACAAAACACAGATGAAACCATATCAACAGTACACAGAATTAGATGCTGCCAGGTACTAAAAGATGTACACTCAAATACTTATCAATAAAGAAGAAACATGAACCCAGAAGTAAGACTGAATTTATCACCCATATTTATCCTCTCTGACCTAATCAGAAATAGCTTTTTCAATATTGTCCAAAATGCTACATTTTGCTGGAATAAATACAGATGTGTCCACAGTATGACCATATTCTAAAAATTAACACTCTCCTTTGACCATGTTTTTTGGTTGTGGCTTAAAATCATATTCCAAAGTATTAACAGTTCACCTATACAGTTTTAGTATTGTGCTGCACTAGTAGTTGTATCTATGCACATAAACACACATGCCTTTTTTTTCAGTAACACACAATGCTTAGTTAAAAGCTATTTCTAGCACTTCATGAAGAAATTGCAAGCATCCTTCAAAGCTTACTTTTAAAAAATACGGCTGTCAGGTGTGCTTATGTTTTTTCATCATGAAATACCCCAAATTATACTGAATTATTATGACTACTATTTATCTACTTTTAGGAATAAAAGTGCAGGACAATTTATTAAAGCACAGGAGGAACTCCTCAACACTGGAAGGTCACAGCGTATGTGCTGATCTGCTAAGCAAAAACATCTACGATGTTCCAGAGCTGCCATTTTTCTTCCTTGACAAAGACTCCATCTGCCACAGAGCCATTTACAGCCTCAGAGTCAGAATATCAATGATTTCCAACCATTCTGCAAGTCTGCTTTCACCTTGACATCACCTCTGTAATACATCTAAAACAGATGATACACAGAACCTCTCTACAAACTCTAAGCCCATGCTTTATTCAACTGATGTGCATTTAAGCTGTGCTGTAACATACCATTTCTTTACTTCCTCTGAACGGCACAAGAATACTAAAAACTCTAAATTCTACATCTTTTTCATTGCAGTGCTTGTTTTAAACAAATTACCTTTGGAAAACCTATAAAGAAAACCTTTCAAATATTAACAAGACATGTGAAAATGGTTAGAAAACATGTGATCATTCTAAAATCTGTATTTACATAATACACAGGCACACAATCTCTATTTTTTCTTTTCCAAATAAACAAAACATGCCTAGGAAGATCCTTATTAGAGACCACCATGCAGAATAAACTATCACAGCTTCATTAAAACTAACAAAACTACATTCAGCTCTATATTGCTTGGCATATATACAAACTGATTAAAATAAATAAATAAATAAATAAAACCAGGTTAGAGGTGGGACAAAAAAAGAAAAGAGCATCTTGTCTTGCTGAATGAATACTTAAAGAATTAGGTTCTCAGATTAAAAAGATTATACATGGACCAATAAAACCGATTTTAACATACTTAAATATATGAACACATACACACACACACATGCTCTCCATCAAGTCTGAGAATACAGTCCATCAGGCTCATATCAACAAGACTTCAACGAATGTATTCCTTGATAGCAACTTCTGGGGTCCTGAAAATCAGGTAGATGTTGGTACTCTGGAATAATTTTTAAACGTGCAAACTTGTGGCTTGATTTTAAAGTGAAAGTGGATCACAGGAGAAACAATTTTGTGTTACAAATATATATGTAAACACATACATAAGTTGCATAGCTAGATGTCCAACTATTGCTGTATAAAGCTCCATGTTAAATACATAGGAGGAAAATATTTGAACACTAAACAAAGCTTGTAACCAACTTTATGAAAATTTACTTCATGACACCTGTAAAGTAAATATTTCATAACCTCAACTTTGCCTCCCATCCTTTCTTCTCATTATTTATCTTTACTTCTTCCTGTTACAGAAATAATAGTATCAGACATTTGATAAATAGAATCTGTTCCATTTTACGTGCTCTCTGCCCACTTTTCACTTTGTTCAGCCTATTCTTCGTATTCCAAACATAACCATAATTTAAGACAAGAATATTTTTCATATGGTGAAGAAGTGTGAAAAAAATGTCTGTACATCCCCCAAAACACACTGACCCTTAGAATTTCACCAGCATAATCACACTGGGGCTTGGGTAGACTGCAGCATATGGTTGTACAAGTTCAGGCATTACCTTTGTGCTTGCTTTAGAAAGGGTAGGATCAAATGTACACAAGGTACATATCCAACATGTTTATTTTATGACTTACAGCTATCCATCTGACACCCTCATATCACATCTCTCACAAAAAAACCAACCAAAACAAAACAAACAAAAAAAACCACACAAAAAAACCCAAAACCAACAAACAAATAATAAAAAAGCCTCAACAAAACAAACCCCACCAAACTAGTTCAATTTTACATCTACTATCAATACACATTTCAGTCATTTCTTATCTCATCTGCAATTCAACTACCCCTACCCATCTCCTCATTACCACTAGCTAATTACTTTGGGGTTTTAGTGGTGTTAAAGTGGGTCAGCAAACTATAGAATACAAGGGAGCACCTGCACGAAACGTAACTCTCAAGTTCAGATACAGAACAGAAATTCCTTCTTCACTATTTTTTTCACCCAAGACTCAAACCTGAAGAGCAGCACCAATCTGCATCCAAATTTAAGACAATTTTTCCCAAACTGTGAAAAACTAGGCACAACAGAAAGGCGAAGGAACACATCTTAGACAGGACGTACTACAGTGCAGCAGGGCTAAGGAGGTGGCCAAGATAAGGTATTCAGCATCAGATCTGGGAGACAACACTGTAAGAAAGATCTCACCAAGGATGTGGAAAGCAGTGCAAACAAGAGCCAACCACTCTTAGAAATCCAATATTCTCACAGTCTTACAGAACAGCAGCTGTCTTATACCACATACTCCCAGCTATGACGTACTGACTTGACTCAGCAGTTCCTTGATGCTACTCTAATTCTACCTTTCTCCCTTAAAAATCCTCGGGAAAAAAAGGCAAAGTTGAAGAAAAAGATAAAATTTCTATATAAGATAAAATCAAACATTGCTTATAAGAATCTTACAGGGGTGATCTGGTTCCATCTCCTGCTCAAAACATCGCACCACCATCACTGGTAAAGATTTTCTTCCCTGTGTCCGATCTAAACCTACTGTATCAGTTCAAAATCATTGCCTCTTGTCCTGTCACTACAGACCCTGACAAAAAGGCTCTCTCCATCTTTCTTTTCCCACTTTATACATTGAAAGGCCACAATCAGGTCTCTCTGGAGTCATCTCTTCTCCAGGCTGAACAACCCCAATTCTCTCAGCCTGTCTCCATAGGAGAGGAGTTCCAGCCCTATGATCACTGCTGTGGTCTCTTGTGGACCCACTTGGATAGGAGTATGTCTTTCCGGCTCTGGGGACCCCAGAAATGGATGCAGTGCTTCAGGGGATATCTCAACAGAGCAGGTAAAAGGGAAGAATCACTTCCTTTGACCTGCCAGCCACCCTTCTTTTGAGACAGCCCAGAATACAACTCATCTTCCGCACTGGAAGCGCAAATTGCCGGTTCATGAAATTTGATGACTCTCATTATCAGGAAATTTTCCCTTTTATATAATAAAATTTAACCTCTGCATAATTTGTGTCTTTTGCCTCTTCTCTTTTCATTGTACACTTCAAGAATAATCTGACTTTTCTTCTAATACCTTTTAAGCTCCTCCAGATAACCACTAGCTTCCCGAAGACTCCTCAAGGCTGATGATTCCAATTCTGTCCCTTATCTGTATTACGTCATACCCTCTTGTTCCTCATTCCTCTCGGTAGCCAACCACTGGACTCACTAAAGTATGTCACTTTCTTGTACTGAGGACCCCAAAATTTGGATACAGCTCTCTATATGTGGTCTCACAAGGGCTAAACAGGGCAGTGGGACTCAATTCCCTCACACTGCTGCCTACAATCTTGCTAATACGCGCTATCATGCAGTCAGCTTATTTTGTTGCAAGAGTGTATGGCTAACTAACATTCAGCTTGCTGTCTACCAAAACCCCAAAGGCCTTTCTGCTATTGCTCCCAATCTGTCCTGCTCTGCAAAAGTTTCTGAAGAAGTTATTTTATTCTTACTCACTTACTGCCAAGATAAATTTGCAAACAGTTCATGGCCTACCAACACTACAAGCAATGAAAGAAGAGAGCTTGAACCACAAATCAAGAATAAACCAAGACCTTGTGCCTTTCACACATGGTTGAAGAGAGGTGCTGATCAATATGCTGCTCCATTACAGGCTGCTCTGTTTTCACATCAGTTTCTCACATAACAGCCATCTAAGCTCTTCCAGTTGCCAAGTTTAAAATAAAAGAACTCTCATTGTTTGTTTAATTAAGGGTCCCAGTTGCCTGCTCAGTTTTGACTCTTTTGATTCCACTATTTCTTCTTTATTACCATTCCAGGATTTACTACCTTTCTCAGAAAATAAAGAAAATTTTGTTTTGCCTAAGGATTTTTAAGACTTCAACAATATAATCAAATATCAAATGACTCACAATAATATTACAAATTCTGGTAACAGCAAATAAAAATAAACCATGTACAATGCACCTCCCTCCTTGACCCTGCAGCCCTTACCCAAATCACACTTTCAGGAGCTTTCATGCAGTGAAGTCATACTAAAAGCAACTTTCTAGTTGAAACAGGAACACAGTACTCAGATTAGCTGCCAGTAGAAAAGTCCCTGAACACTTAGATTCAGAAGGTAAGGTTGCAGCAATCTACATATGGAAAACTATCTTTTCGATGGCTGACTGCATATATCTTCTTAACCTAAGCATCTATACTACAGAGCTACTTTATATTAAGACTCAGAAATTCAACTAGAAAAAATACTTGCGTCATGTATGTGGCCAAAGCTTTGTATTTGAATGCTAAGAACACTGCTTTCTGTAAGAAATCCAAAGTGAAGTAAAAACTCTAATTTAATCATATGTACTTTGACCATTTCTGAATTTTTAAACATTTGAAGGAACTGTAAACAAAACCAGCACTTTTTTTTGTGCAAACAGATCACTGCTATTCTAAAGATAGAATCAATCTGGCTTAAAAATACAGTGATACTACCAAAAATTCAATGTACATGTGAGCTCCTCCAGTTGCCATCTGTACAGTAAAGCTTAACAAACTACTTATTCCTCCTAACAGATGCTAATCATGGATTGACAATACATAATCAAAATCTGCTCTTTAACCCTTTCAATAAATAACCATTATTAAACCTGGTTTGCAGCAGCAGCATTTTAAGAGCAGGGAGTAACTCCTCCAGATGTTTTGTCAGTAGTGTATGCTTTTTGGTTGTTTGGTTGCTTTTTTTAAATTGACTTTCTATTAAAAAATGCAATACATCAAATGTAGTCTGTTATTTTAAAACAAAACTGCAATAAAACTAGGTATTTCACAGAGAAATACAGAGTTTACTATTTCCTTGGAGCTTTCAGTCATTTTGTAATTTCAATCCCGTAATTGCTTTACGTTGCATGTTAATTTGTTTTCATTGATAAATAAGTCTAAACACATACAAGCATATAGACCTACACATGCAATGACCATATTTGCAGACAAATTAGAAACATACAGCCATAAAATACCTTTATTTCAATTTTTAATGAGATGATTTTCTCAAAATAACTAAAATGCAAAACTAAGAAAGCAGCATAATTGCCTTGTCTTTTATTTACACTCTGTATAATTACTGTAAGCACATAAAACTTAAAATAGTATTATTTTTAGTTTCTTAGTCAATGTTAATTATTGTTATTATACTGAAGTAAAGATGTAATTAAATCTGCAGGTGTTAGACATGTATGAACGAAGTAAATTCTCACGTTCTTCGGGGGATGGGCTCTTTTGGAAGCTTTTATGTTTTTTTCTGAGCTTGGTAAATGTACATCCACCTACACTGTCAAAAAATCAAACTGCTACTTTTCAAATATTATTACTGTAAGAAATGAAGAGAACCGTTTCACAGAATTACAGAATGGTTCAGTATGGAAGAGACCTTAAAGATCATCTAATCTAACCCTCCCTGCCATGGGCAGGGACACATCCCACTACACCAGGTTGCTCAAAGCCCCATCCAAACTGGCCTTGAACACTTCCTGGAATGGGGCAGTCACAGCTTCTCTGGGCAACCTGTGACACTGCCTCATGATCCTCATAGGGAAGTTCTTCCTAACACGTAATCTAAATCTCCCCTCTCTCAGTTTAAAGTCATTCCCTCTTGTCCTATCACTACAGGCCCAGGTTAAAAAAAAAAAAAAAGTATCTCTAAACCTTTCTTATGATCCTCCTTTATATATTGAAAGGCCACAGTCAGGTCTCCCTGGTATCTTCCCTTCTCCAGGAGGAAACACGTGAATGCTCTCAGCCTTTCTTCACAGGAGAGGGATTACAGCCCTCTGAGCACTGCTGTGGACTCCTCTAGACTTGCTCTTACAGGCCTGTGTCTTTCTTGCACTACAGGCCCCAGAAACTTTTGGGGAAATATAAAAAAGATTCCTTTTCCATAAGCAAACGCACCTTCACATTAAATCTCTGCGTAATTAAAAAGGCAAATACAGCTATGTATCTAGATGCTTAAGCTAACTTCTGACAAGAAGAATTTGAACAGTTGTGGGAAGGGATCTAACTTAAATTGCCATAAAAGCATCACACCCTTTTTTTTAACCCAAATTCACCCAGTATTTTCTTTCTTTTCTCCTTACCTCTCAGCACAGCGTTTCCTCAGCTGCCAGTACCCAGACTTCTGATTAAATTCACTTACAGTCCAACAATCATATATTTTTGTGTAATTTCTTTTGTTCTGAGGCATAGCAGCTGAGAAGTGATAAAGCACAGGGTTAACAAAACAAAAAAGAAAGATGAAGATTAAAAAATATTGGCCTAATCTGCACATTTCTGCAAGTCTGTCAGTTTTTTAGCTTGCAAAGAGGCTACTACTTACAGACACTTAAGTTTCAAGTAAGGGCTTCTCTTGGCAACTTGCTTCTGTATATTAGAACCAGGAACTTAAATATACAAATTCTTTCCTGGGTCTGAAAGCAAAAACTCAAACATTTTTTTGGTGCTCACCTTCACACTCCCAGTTACCAATTCAAAGTACGCCGATGTATACTTCATTACAGTGAAAAGAAACTGAGCAGTTTTCAAACCTGTCAGTCCTTACTTCTGTTTTCTGTAGAAAGTGTTAGTGACAAATCCTTTAAAATCTTCCTATCCTTTGCTCAAGATTTAATTTTCTCCTCCATTCTCCCCCCACAAAAAACAGAAAAATTTGAGTGCAGAGCACACCTACAAGATTCTTTTGCTAACCACAGCATTCACCAACTCCAGTATTCCTGTAATGGCAACTTTCTCACAAATGTAATCACAATTTTGGTCAAATTCTGAGGCAAGACCTCTCTTCCTAACGTCACCTTAACGCTCCAGAAAATTTTGTTCAGCCTTCTGCTCAGCTGATCATAGAATCACAGAATAGTTAGGGTTGGAAAGGATCTTAAGACCATCTAGTTCCAACCCCCCTGCCATGGGCAGGGACACCTCCCACTAAATCATAACACCCAAGTGTATGTCCAACCTGGCCTGGAACACCGCCAGGGATGGATCTTCTAAATCACGTATTTAATTATAGCCATTAATATATTGTTCAGTTACAGACACATAGAAAATTTATAGAAAACATTATTTGCATAATTTTCAAGTACATTGTCAACATTCTACACTATTTCTGTTTCCACAGGTAAAGTAGTACTGTTAGAACTCACCACCACCAGCTTTTGGAACAAAAAGAACTATCATTAGGAATGAAAAGAATTTTGTATTTTGGGAGTAGAAACTAATATCCTCAAGAACCTCTTATCCAAAATGGCATGACTTTAACAGGAAGTCAGACCAAGAAAAAAACCCAACAACTCACAAAGTACAAGGAACAAGGAATTATTACTTGCTGTTTTTCCTAATCTTTTCAAGTTCTCCCTTAAGCAACCTATTTGTTACAACAGAACGCATACTGAAGTGCCATTTCTTTGTTTGGATGAAAGGGTTGTTATTGCTTCCTAACAAAGAAGTATATTCTGTAGGCTAAAGAACTGGGTGTACCCACAAAAATGTGAGAGATGACTATGGACATGTTGTTTCTTCTTTTTCAGAGATTGGACAATTTTAATCCCTCACAAAAGCATTAAGTTACTTAGAGTTGGCCATAAGCACACAAGCAGAATAATCTGGTACACTGAGTTAGTGTGAACAGCCAACCTTAAAATAAGCTTGTTGAGAGAAAGAGACCCGCACCTGGCTATTATTTCCCCTCCATTTTTCTTAAGGCCTACAGGAAAACTGATCAAAAAGCACAAATCTTTCTATAAATTCCTCCTGTTCTTCTCCAATTGCATATTTAAAGGGAGAAAAGTTAAGCAGGGCAACTTCACCATTTATGCAGCATTCTTCTCATTCTACTGAGTAAGGCACTTTTTAGTTCAGCATTCATCTCAATTCTTCCACAGAGTAAGAGAGGTCAGCAGCAGCCACCTGGCAGGTCTCATTCTGTAGTTGTAGTTCTAAGGAAAACTGCCTCTCAAAGTAGGATTTAAACCAAAAGTTAGCAGGTTTAGATTTTTAAAGCCCAATATAGTGGTAATGTTTAAAACTAACTGGATACTACAGAGCCCCCTATCCCCAACAAAACTGGAAGCTTCTTCTAGGAAGTTTCCACATCTCTTGTCAGACATACAGGGTAGAAGGTACCAGTCCCTCAGTTTCAAAATGCCCCAGAAAATATATTACCTCATTAACACAGTAGCAACAGGCTTTAGCTTTTATGAAAAGAGAGCCTTTTCATTAAAACTGGCTCATCTTCCAGAAGCTGACAGTATACTACTGTAATACAAAAAGTTTCACAATGTCTGATGCCTACAGTACCTGCTAAATCTTAAATACAGATCTCATTTTTGCCTACTATTGCAAATTACTTAATGGCCTTCCTAGTTCTGCCTTTTTTTTAATTCAGATTGCTGCTCTTCACTTTGAAATAACAGGCTGTCCCAACCTCCCACCCTTACCTACTCTCGTATCACTGCCTGCTGAGCAATGTGATCACTAGAAAACTGTTCTTTTGACTTCTAATTCACTTGATCCCTCCTATTTAATAGGTATGCTCTCTCCATATGAGCCTATTCATTCTCTGAATTCAGATGTTAGTGCTCTTACCATTCCCGTAACTACTGTATTAAATCACATGTAGTGGTTTAAATAGCTTCTATTTGCACTGTGCAAAAAGCATGCAACTATACACTTGAAGTACTTCTAAAACCCGAGCCTTTTAAGTTCAATCTTCAAAAACATTTTAATCAGCATGCAAAAATGATTGATTTAACCTTTCTTTGCCCCCACTGTCAGTGCAAACTTTATCTTTACTGATTGTAAAGTTACCTCTTGGGTGAAGACATTAAGGTCCCTACTGAAACGTAAGTCTCTGATGTATCACACAGTATCCTCTCCCGGACATAAACAAGGCTCTTGTTAAACAAAATATATCTCATTACTGTACAAAAACTTACAATACATGATTACAAATTTAAGGATGTTATTTGCTGTTTTCAGGGGAATATTATTGCACTTGTATAAAGAACTGATGGTTAATATGAGTAGCACCAATACTAATAAACTTGAAAAACCATTTCAAATCTGTTTCAGATTTTCCTCTCTTATTTTATGTACCTGACAGGCAGTAAGTACGATAAACGCTAAAAAGCGTGCCTGTAAGTTGCACCTGTGAGCTAAGCAAAGCCGGTCAGGCTTTCTGTTTGAAATCCCTTATTTCAGTTTTCACTGTTAACTCTGCCCGAAGCAAAGTACTGGAGTAAGATGCAAACACTTTTTCTTCTTGTGTTATCCTCAAAAACACCAAGCAGATGGATGTGAATCCAGAATTCTTCATTTCCTAACAGTCTAGTAAATTATATTAATAAAATAAGGTAATTCATGCTCATCACATAGCAAAATATCACATATTCTCTGACTATTCAAAATATCTTTCAAAGTTGCTATTACTGCTTTTGGAATCAAAACTCTCTGCACAATCTCTCAGTTCATTTTGAACATTTCCTAAACTGTATAACGTCAGGCATCAAACTACAAACAGTATACTGAAGATGTGCAACACATTAAAACTACAATTTATAATATTTATATTTCAAGCCAACAAAGAAATCTAGAAATAATTACAACAGCATTGATTATTACAGGCCTACTCAAGAGTTGCACATGTGGACTAACGAACCTAGAAGTCTTAGTCAGGCCTGTGCTTAATGTCATGTTAAAATTAGGACCTGGATGCAGGATCTAGCACTAAGGCATACAGCAGACAACATTTTTCTTTCCCGCATACGATTCATGCTTCTCAAAAAATTAATCAGAATGCTTATTGCTGTGGCTTACTTACTGTGATGAATGCGGTCAGTTCTTTGACATCGCTGTTTTGCAAGCTGCAAACACAAAACAGATTAATGATCACTTGAGTCACCCTTTCATCAAGGAACTTTTACGAGGCAAAGACGCATCAAGCAGAACAGCAACATTTTTCAAAAAGAAACCCCGCCGAACACAGCAGTGCAGTATTTCCAGTGTAGTGAAAACACTTTGTTTCCCCCAGCCAGATATGAAGCTATTAAAACAAGAATAGTTTAAGCCAAATGTTACATGATCACATTTTTGTTTCCAACCAGCTGTTTAAACACACATACCCAGTTTACCCTCACTAAAATGTGAATTATATAGTGTGTGTTGTTCCCCTTTGATGTACATAGTAAATCAAAGGAATCTTTCTGTTAAAATGTGAAAAGAATTCTGACTTCCCAGAAATCAATGTGGTTTTTCAATTTTTGCTACGCAGAACCAGAGTTTAATTCCATTACAGATGCTCTCTAGCATGAGTATTTCAAATTCTCCTCATGCTATGAGAATTCAGAAGCATCTCTATGTCAGTACAAAATCCACATGTATTTCACTGAAAATTTAAAGCTAAAAATAATTTTTGAACACTTGAGTGGACTGCCTTCTTCCAAGATCTCTTTTTTCCATGAGAAGATCAAGTTTTTCTAAACACAGAGTTCATATATACTATGCAGGAAGAAAACCAGTGTAACAGATGTAACATTTGGAATGCTGGAAACACACAGAAAAAAAAAAAAGTAAGTTTCCACAATAAACTGGAATAGGTACTTAAGAAACTGTAATACAAAAGACTGCATAGCTGCAAGTAAAAACAGGCAACACTTAAAACCAGGCTTTACTATGTCTCCAATGCTTCAAGGTCTGCATGTGTTAAGAATTATTCCCAAAGCAAAAAATTTCAACATTTGCTCATTCACATGGCTATCTCACATCTTCATACTGCACAAATTACTTCAGACAGTAGTAATGTTTCAACAAATTACATTCATATTTTCTTTGCTTTCTTCAACTAAAAACCTACTAAAATCAATCTCATATGGTGCAATGAACATTTCAGTCTATCTTCAAAACTCATAGAAGACCTCAAGATCTGCTGCCTGTGTGAATTCTATACTGCCTTCTATACTCTGATACTCACGTTATTAGAGATCATGTTCTATGTCCATTCCTACCCCAAGTACCTGAGTGTTTATGTGAGCTAAAAGGCAAATACCTTTCTGCAGGCAGTTGAGACATTAAGTTGACTGCACTTGAGGGAAGAAGTAAGGTAGAGTATTGTCAAATCTAAGCTTGGAATTGATGATAGAACATGAAATCAGAGTTTGAGATAGATAAGCAAAGGTGTCAGGAAATGTCTAGGAGATGCCAGGATGAAATATCAGGAGAGGAAGACATCAGAAAACACGCAATTGTGCAATACCAGCAGCAGGTGCTAGGGTATGCTAACTGGGTAATTTCTTAATCCCTTCCTTGAAATACTGAACAGAAATACAGGAGTAGAGCCTTCCATTAAAATATCATGTAGTATTATATAAATAAAAATAACCCAGCATGAACATACAAGTATCATGTACTTTTGTTAGGCTAAATAAAAACTCAGCATTCAGCAGGAAAACTTTAGTACTGCATTCAAAATTACAGGTTATAAAACTAGCACTGAATTAATCTAATGCAGCAGTCAAATGTTATTCTCCTAAACAGTGTCAACAGCACATAGTGAAGATTTCAGTGAAGGTTTAAATCCAAGAATTGTATAGATTGGTAAAGTAAATCTGGCTGGATGTATGCATGCAAACTTAAATACTATCTTTCGATAAGCCAAAACTAACTTTAGTTGAGCAATTCTGTATCACACAGAATTGACTGGAAAAAGTCCTGTGTATCTAACACTCTCCAAGAGAAAAAAAAAAGTGCATCTTAATGCAACCACTGTAAACCTGACTAAATAAATCCAGTTTTTAAGAACAAAAATAGAGTTGTCTATTGTATTTATTCAAGAACAAATCTAACTTCCCATTTCTTACTCAAGTAAACAAATGCACATGCAATGCAACAGGTACAAAATGTAACAGGAACCACTGTTCTGGTTCCTTCTCCCATAAGCTATACATATTTACAATAAACAAATTACCAAGTTCATCAAAGACCACTGTCCATTCTTTATTAATAAGGGATATTTAATGTATGGTCTCAGATTACCGAGGTTGTTTGTTCTATTCCCAAAGACCAAAGATTTAACTTTACAGAGTTTTATTCACTTACTATAGAAAGCTACCTCAATACATTAGGAGCACTCACCACAATCAGTAAATGTCCAAGACTTCTAAAAGAGACATAACAATTAATTTTTCTTTTGAAAGGGAGAAGAAACTTAAATGTTGAAGAAATCTCTCCCACCATATCCTGCCTTCCCTGCCACCAAGGAAATGTTAAAATTTTGTGTTGGAATAGTTTGGAATTTGCTTCATGAATTTTTCTTAAATACAGTGGCACTTTATAAGACATAGCTAACCTCCACTTTATCCTCAGAATAACTCTAAACTTCTTTCTTTAAAACAAGATCAGTGCCATTCAAACCCTCCGAGTCACAAGGTTCAAAAGTGTCATTTAGGCTGTATGTTTTGTATTTCTATCACAAGACTAATCCAATGTCATATATAATTCATTCATTACTTTGAAACTCTTCTTTCTGGTTTTAAACATACAGTTCATTCCAAAATGGTTACAGTATTCTCTTAAACACGCCCTCATGAAAGCGCAAAGAATGGCTTAAGTTGTGTCATCTACTGTCACTTACTTTATCACTTCCTGTTCAGTTTCTGTGTGACTTTTCAATCTACCTCCCTTTATTACCTTAGCAAATCTCAGCCACACACTGCCCATTCCAGTAACGGAATTTCACCTTCCTGTAACACATTAACAAAAAAAATGTACCTTCTCTCCCTTCACAGCAGCTGCAGAAAATAAACTTTTGCAACTCTAAGAATTATTTTATTTTAAACAGAAGAAACTTAGATTTGCCATCATCTGCACATTCCACCTGTCTGCGAGATACACACATCACACATTCAATTAGCTTGATTTCAGAAATTATCTGAAGGTATACATGAAGCAGAATTAGTGTCTTTCCCTCTTTCCAGCACCATGTATTTGGTGCTCCCAAAAGACTCAAATGATTATCAGTGGTGCAATCCCATTATTTCACACTTGATCTTGGAAATTCATAAATAATAAACCTGCTTTGCTTGAAAGAAATGACTCTTTACTCCAAGAAAATGCAATTGTGCATTTCTTCCTAAAGAGAAGTAGCACTCAAGAGCAAGATAATTTTCTGGTTAACAAACTAACACCTAATTGGACATCTGCATATTATAAGCAAACACATGAGGAAGTGGTGAAGAAAAGGCAAAGGACCTTAGTATAACAACAAACATTAAATAAGTCAATGTAAGAAACGCTCATAGTGTGGAGCACCGTGAAACCATCAAAGTCTGTACCCTATAAGCTTAAACTGGGCTATCAGAAACCAAATGTTCAGGCTGCTTTGTATAAATTTAATTGTAGTGAGACTTCTAACTCATAAAATCACCAGTAAAAAGAAACAGACCTACCACAGCACTTAATAAGATTCCTGAGAGGCAAAAGACTCCTGTAAATAGGATATATGCACACTTACTATCCCACTGTGACTGCTTGACAGGTTTTCAGCCAAGGTTAAGCTAAGCTAAACAATACAGCTATTTTCTCACAGCACACAGGACAGTGCGGTTCATTTTCAAGTATTTACCGCTTTTCCCTTCAGTCCATGAGCAGCTGCATACTACTGCCTCTACACTGTTAGCTAAGACATAAGTTAACCAGTCCAAAGGTGGTTCAGGATTCTGTGTGATCTACTTCCATTGTGAATGTGCTAGTCCCCAGAGATGTGTACAGGCTTCCAGGAAACAGATCCTACATCTTCCAGAATTATTCTTTTGTCCATTTATAGTTTTTAACTGACAGTAGTCTAGTTTAAGATACTCATTTTCTCCTTCTCATCCCATTGCTTCTGGTTGCAACTCCTTCTAAATAAACAGTCTATTCTAACATTATCAAAACTTTTCTCAATGTACTTCTGAAATGCTCGGGATTTCAGCAATACTGCTCCTGAACAGGCTGTTTTAACAGTCTGAGATGTGCTGCCACAAAGCAACCTGCAGTTTATTGACACATACATCTTCCAACAGATCAATTCACCTCAGAGTTGAGCAAGCAGTACAAGCCAACGTAAAACAGGGTAGGCATGCAGCAACAGCAGTGGGACTGCTCCTCGCAGCAACACCTCAGCACAAGTAAGACCAAGTAAGGAACGACAGAAAATTGTACCAACTACATGGAAGCAGTATTGACTATAAATTGCTTTTTCTAGCAAAAGTGTAAAACAAGAATTTTGATCATCACAACCAGAACGGATTAGATGGTGCAAACAAAGTAAGTATTCAGGTGGAAATAACAGCACATCCTTTAGATAGCTGGGAGGCTTCAGTACCTTACAGCTGCCTAGTGCACATTTCTACCATTCACTTTACAACTTACTGACAGATCCAACTGGATCACCAGCATAGATGAACAAACATCTAGAAGGCACATGTATCACGGCAAATGTGATTCTGACTGTGAGTTCCTCTAGAGTGCATCCTCATGTTTCTTTTACTCAAAATTTAATTTGCATTAGCTGACCATGTAAGGGTTTGCACTACAGATATAAAATTGACATGTAAAAACTATTTTTAGAAGCAAGCTCAAGCAATAATCCAGATTTCTGTGCTTACTGAAAGTTTTTTAGAAGTGTAAAAGAAAAAACAAACAAACAAAAAAGAACAAATAAAAAGACATCTACAAAAAGATCAAACCTTAATTTATAGGGCAAAACTAGGGAAAACATGACTACAAGAAGTGACTGTGAGATTTCAAAAATCATACTATTTCTGCAGATACATATATACAAAGACTAAAGCCTTCCAATTTTAAAACTAAAACCAAAGGAAGCATCTGCTTTTACATGTAATATGTTCCTTACGCATTTCGGTATTTTGCTTCTCCCAGATTAGAAGCACACAGACTAATTTTAGTCCAGCATCCAAAGTAGAGAGTAAACATGTGCTTTAGGTATACAGATACTGTACTAAGCAGAAAACTAAGCTAGAACTCAGTCACAAAGATGATTTGACATAAAGTTCAAGAAGCTACACAACACAAACTTCTCCATCCATTAAAAAAGAAAAGGACCAAAGAACACCGTTTTCACACTAAATATTCTATTCCTTGACATAACTGCACATACACACAAACACGGAAAGCTCCAGGCTTACCGTTAAATTGTGCAAAAATGTTAAGTCCCCGCAAGCAGCTTCTTTTCACTTTCAGTACTCAGATATTCCAGTAATAAAGCCTAACAGAAAAACATTTTATTTTGATTAATTTTTTTAGATTTTTTAGAACTAATTGTTATGAAGTGTAAACCAGAGTGTCCTTAAACGCAAACAAAATCCTAACGCAATCTGAAACTGAAAAGCCAGAAACAGCCAACATTCCACACTCAATGGACGCGGGTGGAAGCTGAATATTTAAAACAGAAAGAACAAAAAACAGACTGCCTGAAAGAGGAGACTATAAGCTTTTTTATGCTTGTATTTCCCAATATCAACACAACACAAGCGAAGTGCTGAGTTGCACTGCATTATACAGGCACAGGGGTGTCATGGTTGCTTCTCAGTTGGAGAACGGGACAGCTAATGTGGACACAAAAGACTGTATTCTTTTTATTTCCAGATGTCACTATTAATCATGCAACACTAAGGTAACCTTATCTTTTCTTCCTGCATTATTTCCTTATTGTGTACAAAGTAAAGAACAAGGAAGTTTCCTGTACTTAGTATTAGCATATAAATGGAGCTAATGGAGCTATTTGAGGTTTGACTTAAGTGGGAAGACAGGGTGGGGTGAATTCCCACCTTTGTTACTGTTATCATTTTGCAAGATGTTTTTTTAAGCAAGACTAGAATAACTGGTTTACATTCTCACAATGGCATCTTCTCAATTAAATCAAAACTTAGAATCTGATAGCACTGCAGAATGCAGCAAAAACTGCACCATTTTCAAAAAGCTATGAGGCAAGATGATTTCTTTCTTGACTGCAATTTGCTTCTTTCTCCAATGCAAACATGCTGCAAAAGATATGCCTGTCTTTCAAAAAAACGACTTGGTGCCCTTTTTAATTATATTGCAAACAAAGGTTGAAAGAACATGAGTCTTCAAGTTATATTCTTCCTGATTTTCATTAGTAATTCAGGACTTGTCTGTTCTGGAAGTTTACTGAGACGGGAGAGCTAACAAAGTCATGGCATTATAAAAGACTGAAAAAGTGAGATTACAGAACTTTGCCCAACTGTTTCATACTTCCGTTAACATTTATAACTAGTAGTTCTCAAAAACCTGATAGAAAGAACATTTGATAAATTGGGGGCACCAGTTCCCTAAAACTTACATAAATATTTGAAAAATCTGATGCAACTTTCTCTCTGAAAGACAAGATACACCATTCCTGATACTTTCAAAGGTTTTAGCAAAAAAGTCATTGAAGACTAACACATGACAATCTGCTTCTTGGAAAACCATTCAACCAGAATAGCTGAACGGAATACAGAAGTCATGGCCCTAAAATACACAGTTTAGGAAAGGAGGGGTTTTACGTTGAGAAACTAATGTGTGGAGAACAAATTAAAAATATGAACTTAGAACAAAAGACTGGCAAAAAAAATCTCCGCTGTGACAGTAGAGTTCACAATAAAAGCTTTGTGTAAATATGTGATGCACTTTCATAAAAATCTTAACCTGCCAAAGCAAAATTATCATTTATGATTTTGGAAACTGGTAGTTTGCCAAGAATTTAGTATTTCAGCAGCATATTTCAGCAATGTGCATATTACTGCTAGTAAAGACTGTGCCTCAGTCAATATGTGTAATATTTAAGTACCAGTAATCAAATGTTTTCCCCAAGAGTTTGGGTTCTGGGTTCAATTACTTCTAGAAGACTTATGCAGTTGGGTTCTGCCTGCTTGCAATTCTTCTCCCATACCCTAAGAACAATACATCATTGGAATAATCTCTACAGGGAAGTAGTCGCCTCCCCAGCATTGAGCAGTTTTAAGATTCCACTGGACAGGGTGCTAGGCCATCTAGTCTAGGTCATGATTTGCCAAGAACAGTTGGACCAGATGATCCTTGAGGCTCCTTCCAACCTGGTGTTCTATAAGCCAGTGTACTAATACCAAAAAATGCACACCACTGGAAAAGACTTCCCAGATCAAATCTCCTTCCTTCCCACCCCACATCATACAATCTTTCTCATAAAGGATCCTTCTCATAATGTCACCTTAAAATTTGGCTTCCTTCTCCCATCTTTACACTCCTCAAGTTTCCAGCCAAAAAAAATACCAAAAACAAGCAAAAAAAACAAACCAACAAAACATGCTCTGTTATCAGTTTAATCCCATTCATTTGAATCCCACAGTTTTTGTACTCTTTATGCTGATTTTCTTGGAGTTTGTCGCCCTATAGGGCAGGAGTATGTACGCTCTCAGTTTTTCATTTTATTAAACTAATCTAGTCCAAATTCTTTCAGACCGTTCTGTAAGCCCCCAGATTACCCTCAAGATCCTAGTTCTTCTCACCTATCTTAGTCTCAAGTTCCTTGAACATGAGTAATCCTTCTGGAACAAACCAGAAATACACTGTATTTCAGATGAGGCCTTAGCAGGGGATTCCCAATGCAACAATGATGTAAGAGAAACATTAAAGCCACTGCAGAAAATGCCTCCCACCCAGAGATCCCACATTCACCCCCCTGAATCACTAGACTATTGGCCAACACAGATACAGCAGTCACCTGTATCAGTCACACATCTGCTGCCATGCACAGCTGTTTATTGGTTATGCTACTTACAGCTCTGTCTGTACCTTTGAAACAGGAACAATGCAACTGGAGGAGGGGGGTGTACTAAAAAATAAAAAAAACCAAACCAAAACAAAACCCCAGAAAACCCCAAAACCAACACATTAACCTGTCTTGAATATTATCGAGCTGCACTGTGTCTCTTAATTTTAGCTTAAGACCAAAGATTTAAGTTCATTTTGTTTCTTCCACTCATTTGCAATTGTACATTCCTCACTCCATGAAGTATTCGAAAGGAGAAAACCAAATATAACTTGTCTTCCCTCAAAATACCCTGTTTTCTCACACTATTACTTTATATCATTGCTCAAATAACTAACCATTTTTCATGTACATTTAACAAAATTTTAGAGGTGGCAGGAAACTGAGACATTTAACATCTTAACTTTGTAAAAACAAAAAGAAGAAATGTTAATTCATTTTTATTGTACTAAGAAATCACCTTTTGAGCAGCAGAAAATGAGTTATCCATTTTTATGACAACTGTCCTAAATTCAGGAATTTTTACTGTGAGTATGCCAGCACTGCTTCATGAAAGCACAAGCCACACAAACCTTTCATCAGTTGCCGTGCCTGCTCTCTTCAGTGGGCAGACAATACCTCTCTCTTGTAGAGGAAATACAGGAGTTAGTCAGTTACTAGAACACTGCACACAGGGACTATGAGATGGCCCCAAAACACAAGACTGAGGCTTCTAGCCCACAGTTCTTCTGTATTCTTCTATTCAAGTAATTTGATCTATGCACCTTGAGACTTCTCTCATATTCAGTTCTCCAGGCACAGGGATCCACTTACAGACAGTCACAGAAGAGTTTAGGTTGGAAAGACCTTGAAGACTGAGTCCAACCATAAGCCTTAAACTGCCAAGCCCATCACTTTTAAACACCTCCAGGAATGGCCACTCTGCCACTTCCCTGGGCAGCCTATTCCAGTGCTTGACATCCCTTTTGGTGAACAGTTTTCCTAATACCCAGCCTAAACTTCCCATGGTGCAAGGATGTCTGATCATATCCTTTCTCCAAATCTTCATTACTTTAAATTTGCTTTTTTGACCATTTTCAAATATTTTTTAAATACTATTATACTAGATCACACATAATCTGATTTCCAAATGCTGAAAATCTCATACACACTGTGTAAAGAACAAAGTGTACCCTCCTTCATGCTTATTTCTCCTTCAGTACAACAGGCCACAAAAGCTTAACTACTGATCTAAGGCTTTATTTTTAGTTCAGTGGTAGTAAAAAAGAATCCTACTTCAAGTCATTTTTGTTCTTTTCATGTGAAACATGCCAGTTTTGTAACATCATTTTCCTCCCACCAAAATCAAATTCAAGCTAAAAAGTGAAAGACTTCAAAATGCTGAGGCAGGGTTTTTCATTCACAGTGCTGACCATTTCACGCAACTTGACAAGGTGAGATTCCTAGACTCAGCTACTAAGATAAAATAAAATCCTTTGGAAGAAACAAAAGCTGCACGGATTGCCAAAGCTCTGTCAGCACATCAGACACTTACACCATGAACCTTTCTACATCAGGACCTTTCACTGTTATGATGGATGAAAGCAGTGATGTCAGCAGTCACAAGAACATCTACATCATGATTAGGTATTGTGATCAAGATTCAAGACTTGTGAAAAAACAATCTTTTGGCAAAGCTTGACTAAAAGGGCTGAAAGGTTTTTGCATCACTTAATTAGTTTTCATCGACTCCCACGTTCTCAGACACGACAGAATTTTTCTCTGACTCAGCACTTCCAGGGATCAGCAAGCACATTTATGACTAAAAAGCACTGGCCATTCTATACAGCCTCCCCTGTGTGTCACTTCTGCACATTTGATAAATAAGAATGATGTCAAGAACATTCTCTGACAAGTGGGGACATGCTGATTAACAACTTTATCATACCAATATAAACTGAGGAAAGGAAACACTGACAGTAAAAATACAATGCTGTACCTCCTTCTGCCATCATCATCAGTGGGAGAGGAAAGAAAAATGCGAAAATTACTAAGTTTTCATTCCAGCGAAGGCAGCACCATTTACCTTGAGACTACATATGTGTCTGTATGTTGTAACCTCCAGCAAAGGAGGGAGCAGCAAGATGTGACTTCAGCATTCTCACTGCTGCTCCTGTCTGCCAAAAACACACAGCAACTGTCTCACATATAGCCCTATCAGCCAGAAACCCCAGTCACAAATGAAACTCCATTGCATTTTGCATGACTTGGGTAAACATGCACAGTATGAAAGACAGACAAAACATAGCTGAGAAAAAGAGACAGAAAATAAGGATTTAAAAGCCATCAGGGGAAGCAAATAAGAAAAACAGAAATCTATGAGAAAGGGGAAAAGGCTTTGCCTTTTTTTTTTTTTTTTTTTTTAATAAAAAAATCACCTAGTTCCACTCTCATGCCATGGGCAGGGACATCTTCCACTAGACCAGGTTGCTCCAAGCCCCATCCAACCTGGCCTTGAAAACTGTCAGGGATGGGGCAGCCACAGTTAATCTGGGCAACCTGTGCCAGTGCCTCATCACCCTCACAGGGAAGAACAACTTCTTCCTAGTAACTAATCCAAACCTGCCCTACCAGCAACCTGCCATTTAGAACCCAAGATATCGTGGGAGAAAAAGAATGCCCATAATGTGTGACACTGAAGAGTTAATTTAGACCCAGTGCAGAAGTAGTATTTTAGATGCAGAAGCACAGGTACTTTTTACTGTTACTTGTAACTGTGCTCTTGATGTGCAACACATTAAAAAAAAATAATTTTGCAGATTAAAATACAGAAGAAATCACATGATCTGAAGCAGGTAGGACATAACATGTTTTCATAAAACACGTCACAAACAGAAATTTGGGAGGGGGAAGGGAATAAGTCCTGTGCAGTGTATTTGAAAGCTTATTTGGCAGGGGACTACTGAAGAACCCAAGAACAACACTACTTCCAGAAAAATCAATCTTATATAATGCTAAGATTATATTATTTACTATGTACCAATACATATATTTTATAGATACATCACAAAAAAACAAGATTTAATAGTAAGAGCATTACAAAAACTGTAATTCTAATTCACTGCTGCCCAAGATAACATTATTGTTTTTAAGCACAAATGTGTAACACTTTTAGGCACTAGAATATTTTGCTCACAGGGACTAAGAGTTTACATCTATCCACAAACCAAGTCATCATAATACAACGTGTTCAAACATGCACATACCCTTCAGTAGGCCAAACACCTATGGTTTACAGCTCTTGCTTTTTGTTCCAAGATAACTATCATAGGCTCCTGTACTGGCACCTATCATAAAAATCAGATCAGGGTAATACTTATTTTACGTCTTTAGTAATATCACATCCCCTCTTCTGTATTTCACAATGCACACTCCTCAATTGTGTCCTTGAGAATCATACAGTCTGCTGCTTTTAGGCTACTATAGAAGCAGCACATACAAATCTGAGTTATATAGCCATGTATTTCGAGATGCCATTAAAAAAATACCTAGTAAAGTAAGACAAGTAGCAGTAATACATAAGAAAAATGTATCAGGGCATAGGAAGAAGCTGTGACAATAACACTATTTCTGGTTCAAATACTGCGTCTTCATTCCCGTTTAATAGTGTTCAGTAAAATATTTTCATTAAAAATCTTGTAGTAAACTTCATTGGCTTTCATCACTCCACTACATTTAGATTGGAATACTGTTCTTATTAAGCACAGTGAAAATTACGATAATGGATCACAAAGTATGTTTCCTAGTTATATGTATAGTGAAGGCAGCATTACTTCTCTAAGTAACCAACAAAAGATGTAAAAATTAAGTTTGTTATTATGGAAAGGGGTTTTTTTGTTTGGGCTTTTTTTCAAGTATTTAATTTCTTAAGTTTACTGCCTACCAAAAAAAGGCACTGAAGTTGGAAAGCTAACTTCAGCACAGCAAAGAACATGGGGAAACACTGATTTTTCTAATTTTCAAAATCACAGTATGCTTACATATTACCCTTAATGCCTTCATGTTTGCAGAAGTGGGGAGTGACTACTAAAAGTTAAATTATAACTCAAAAAAACTTTAAGCTAGTGAACATACTTTAACAAATTAAACCAGTTACTTTAAAGCAACTTATTACACTCTGGGAGCAACAAAAGTTCAATTGATCAAAGTGCAAATGATTATATTAAAGGCAATATAAAAGCCTGCATCATAGAAAAACAATCGTACAATGGACATTTTCATTTTTTATCCCTCAACTGTCAAGACACATTACATGAGCTACATGACAGGCATACATAGTTGATTTATCATATCACACAAGAAGCACAGGTATAAAACATGCCAACAACCCACTGGTTGGATGAAGACTGTTCCACAGAGTTTCCTAAACACAGAACTACACAAAGATCATTTCCCTGAAGCTGACACTACCACACAAAACTCCGGAATAGATAAGTTTCGTTGCTCCCTGCTAGCATGCAAAATAAAAGCACTGAGAACGCCACAAAGCAGATGTAGGACTGCTGTCAAATGAAGGAGTCTCACACACTGCAGAAGCATTGAGAGGTATGCCAACAACTATATTCCCAGTAAGAGGAAAATACTTTCTCTCAAAGATTAGGTAAGTACTGTTTTAATTTATGCCAATAGTGTCATTTATACCATAGCTCAGTAATGCCTGGTTAAGGAAAAAAAAGCAAATACAAGCAATTTACATGTAGTGGGACTTGGTAATTATTGTATTATAAGCTTAGTACCAATTTCTTCAGTTCCGTCATTGATGGATTACTGCATATATTTAAATTGCACATTTTCCCTTACCCAAAATCTGAGGTGAGAGGGAGAAGGGTTGGTTTTTTTCATTAAAATTAGCTTGTTTTCCCTTGAAAAGAGATGATTAATTCTGTTCAGCTTTACCCATGCCTAAACTAAATACACAACTTTCTTGTCTGTAGCTCCATTCTGTCAACATACAACATTTTTATTATTCTGAGGAAAAGCACAGAAAGAACAAAAAGAAAGGTTAACCTGTAACGCTCAGGTTTCACTGTACTCACTCACACAGTTTATCACAAAGTTACTAAGATCATCTGTGTTGTGATCTCTCATAGAATCATAGAATCACTGAATAGTTAGGGTTAGAAAGGACCTTAAGATCATCTAGTTCCAATCCCTCTGCCATGGGCAGGGACACCTCCCACTAAACCATGTCCACCCAAGGCTCTGTCCAACCTGGACATACCACAATCTAACAACAGGACAGGAAAAGCCATTTTGTAATTTCCACATGTGTCAATTTTTTTTAAGGCACACTTCTATGAAGTCCTCAATTCTTGGGATATTGTGCATTAACTGTCGAAAGAGTATAAACCAAGAAATAATAGAACAACCAAGTTATTTTTTAAAGATCACATTGGGTAGACTGTACTTCAATCCTCACGCATCTTTTTTAATGAAACTCAAAGACCTCTGAATTTTAGAAAACATTACTTCAAGACTGTAGCAATATCCTACTCTTCTAGTCAAAACTTGCAACTCTATGCACTCCTAGTATCATTCTGACACAAAACTAAATTCACCAAAATATCCTAAAACATAAAACAAGTGACATACAGAGTGGTGGAGATTGAAAGGGAGGTCATCTCATCTAATGCCCTTGCTCCAGGTATTTATACACATCGGAGAGACCCCCTTGAGCCTCTTCTTCTCCAGGCTGAAGATTTCCAACTCTCTCCGCCTTTCGTCACAGGAGAGATGCTACAATCCCTTCAGCATCTTAACAGCCATTTAGTGGTTCTCGGTAGCTCCATCTCTTCCCCATAATGAGTGGCTCAGAACCTGACACAGAACTCTACACTTCCGACAAATTTCACCTCTATCATTCAGCATGTATTTACCTGTATTTCAAACAGTGAAATGTGAAATGGGATAAAGAATTATGGTAACAGCTTATGAATTATGATAATTCTTATGGGAGAAAGAATTATGACAGCAGCTAGTTCAAAGATACAAGCGCAACACAGATGTTTCTCCATACTACTGGAAAACATAGCTCCATTATATTAATGAAAGACTTGACAGCGTTGCAGTACCAAAACAACTGACTACAAGACATCACTGGAAGTTGAAGTATAAAGCAAGCTGGCAATTTAACCTCTTACTAGTTAGAAGAAAATTGAGAATTAGGTAGGAGTGATGGACTCTGACGCCAGGAGTGACAGTGTTTTCTCTATACTGCCCCTTCTTTCCTATGAGCTAAGACTTGCTGCAATGATGATGTAAATCTTGGCCATATATAAGAAAAACAAAACAAGAAAAAAATTAAGATTAAAAAAATACATGCACAGAAAATAAATCTAAAGAAAGTAACTAGTGGTAGTCATCATTTTTTACTTCAAACCATTCATATATATTGAATTAATTCTCCTAGCAATCAGCCTAGTACAACAGCTTCTGATGATGATAGTAAGCGAACATTAGCATGAATTACAGCAAGCATGAAGATTTTTTCAATAGCTACCTATTGAAAGTAACTATAGCTTTGTGTTTCAGATCATTTGCCTTCTGCTTCCCTTCTCTTTCTGGGCAAAAATAAGCTTGTGAGTTTTCAGGTTCTGGGTAAGAACAGTTTTATCTTGGATTTCTGATAAGGTTGACAAGATAACTTATGAAGCTGCAGGAGAAAGTTCTCTGCCCCATGACTGAAAGAGAAAATATAAAGAAAGGGCACTAAAACCTGGGTGGAAGGGACCACTGCAAATCACTATGGGGCAAGAGACCACAAGCTAGCTGAAGTCTGAATATAGCAAGTGTTTCTTGTTACTAGAATATCCCTGTCTTTTCATTTCTTAAGGACTGGAGCTTGAGCTAAAGAATGAAATTTCCACCACTGCTTAGCACTAATTTAACTGCTACTTATCAAGTCCAAAGAACATCTAACCAGAGTAACAGTAGCTAAGAAAGCTTAAAAAAGCTAGCTTTTTTAAATATTGCTTGAATTATCAATGAATATCTGAATACCTTGGAAGGTGGGAAACACAAACAAAAACCCAACACTAAAGTGAATTGATATTAATCCATTCTGTAATACTTTCATTAACAAACTACATTGCATTTAAAACAAAAGATGGAAAAGATATACAACTTAACATACTTGCAATTTACCGACCCCTGGTAACCTGACCCCTGACTGCTTCTTGATGGCCCACTAAAAATAACCAGGAAAGCAAGCCACAGGAAGTTGAAAATTAATCAGAGACCACACTCTTTAAAAGATGTAATTTCTGTGCAACACATTCCATTCCATTAAAGAAAAAAAGGAACTTAAATGTATTGTTAAAAAAAAAAAAAGTTCTCCAAGTCCCGTAAAAATTGTCTTAAACTTTTGCTGCTCAGAATCAGTTAAACTTATACTGGTCTAATGGTACCTAACTTGCCAGCTGAGTAAAAAAACCATATTGAGACCTGTTTTTCAGCAATGACATGACAACTTCTCTTATAACACGAGAAGTTAATTACTGCCACATGCACAAACCAGTGTGATTTATGTAATAATAAAGCAGCCATTTGTGCAGGCTTTTAAATATCGACAAACAAGTCTGACTCTTGGTAGTCTGGTTTATAGTATGGAAGTGAAGCAGTGACCTAATGCATCACTGAGATCCAATCCACAATACTTAGGAAAAGAAAAAAAGGAAAAAACCCTTCGCTCACATTAAAAAATAGCTATGACTGTACTTTTTGAAACCCTATGTTTTCCATTTACACTTGACTAAATAAAATGGCAAGTCCTGCTTTTATTGATGAAACTGCAATCAGTTCCCCATAAGCTAACCATCCACACAATCCATTTCACAGAACACCGCTAAGCGCACAGACTTCAGTTCTGAAAAATCCCCCACTAAAATGAAAGCTCTGGAAAACTCTTACTTGCACATATTTTACAAGGACAAGGTTTTGTTTCATACATCAATGCAAATTTTTGTTCTCTCCTGTAATACTGGAATGAAAAGATAACAAATTAGCATGTCACACATTAGCATATCTGCACCCTCAGTAAGAAATACTTAATGTGTGCACATAGGAATGATTCAAAGGTATTTTCGCCTACAGAAATAACTGGACTGCTTATTGTTCATAGTTACATATGTAACATTGTTCTATTCTTGTTACTTAAAAGCGACCAACATTTTCTAATTGAAATCATACCAAATTTATTCTGAAAACATAATTTTGATCCAAAAAGTAACCCTTAGTATCTGGAATCCTAAGTTCATAAGAATCCTTCAGTTCAATATACCCACAACACATACAAGAAGGTACCACGCATAAGTTTTTTACTACACCTTTCCTTATATTCAGGCTACTTTTGAGATGGCAGAAAAACAATTGCTTGCAAGCAGCATTATGATGGTCTTTTCGTTTTCCCACTGCCATAAACCAGATCCTCCTCAGGAAATACAAGCCCACTTGAGAAACCCACTTCCCACTCGGCAAGGTAGTGATGACAGTGGAGATATACTTGCTGGACAGTGTGCACACACACTGAGGCACCTGAGAACTGCCTGGGGCAGGGGTGAGGTAATGCTAATACTGCCTACCATTTCCTCAGCTGGCAGCCCTAAACTGTCCATCTTCTTCAATACTGTAATTGATTTTCACAAAATGTAGAAGTTTATCTTTGAATGTCTAGCCTAGTCTCAATTATGGCTGAAAAATAATGGCAAACAAAAGTTACTGCATGGAATGGATAGGCACGGGGACAAACAGGTGAACAGACACAGTGTGGTCATAAAATTACACGTGTTGACAACAGGTACTTAAAAGGGAAAGAGCCGCAAAGGACCCTCCTTCATAATTAGCAGTAACCAGAAGCATTATAGAAGCAGTTGAGTTTTATCAGAAATTACTTGTTCCATTTCATAAACAGCATTTGAGTTCAATCTCTGTTTATAATAAAGTGTGCAAATACAAGTCAACCTGCAACTCCAAGGCTAACAAAGCTCTGTGTCCATGACAATAACTATTTCAGGTTTCTCAAAAATCAGCATTATGTAGAAACAGTATTCAGAAGTGTGTTTTGATTTTTAACTAATGCCATTCCATGCATCACAGGCAGCTTTTAAATTGGGATGGTACCACATCATTAAGAACCAAAATGTAAACAGCATATATGCACCCAAGCCAAACTTTTAAGTACAAAGCTTATTAGCTTTAGTACTACCCTATTCAAAACACTATCGTATTTACTGGATGTACAGCCACATATACTACTTTCCTTCTTTCTCTAACAATTGCGTCTATAAAAGGTAGTTACATTTAAAACTTAACCAAAATGCTCAAACTTGGAATGCGCCTAAAATTTTTTTACAGCCTACATTCTCCTGACTGTGGCTCAGCTTAAGTAGGCCAAAACACTTGTCATAGTAAAGAAAATATCAGCCAGTGATCTCACAAATGATCTGATAAATGATTTTTGATGAGAAAAGTGTAAGTATTATGTTTTGAAGACAAAAAAAAATACCTTTAGTAATTAAAATAGCATTTGTGCTACTACTGAATCATGAAAAGAGCACAGTCACTGACCAATTTTAGGCCAAAATTCTGCCAAACAATTTTACACGCTTAGCTCTCACAGGTTAATGCCTGTTCATGAACACAGGCACACACTTAAATCTTCAGAATTAAGATGTACTGCCTTAATCTAACTGCATCTGAGTTATGATAGTTGCCCTACAGCTAATGATAAACTCATGCAGTGGGGTCACCTGAGATCTATAGATACTGCTTAAGTTCTCTACTAGCAGATGCACACCCCAATTCAAGGAATATAAATGACAACTAAAAAAGCACCTTTAAGAGTCACAGAATTCTTTAGGTTGGAAAAGATGCTTAAGATCACAGAGTTGAACCATTAACCTAGCACTGTCACATCCACACTAAACCATGTTCCTAAGCGCCACATGTACATGTCCTTTAAATCCCTCCAGGGATGGTGATCTCACCACTGCCAACAGCAGCCTGCTCTAGTGCTGGGCAACCATTCTGGAGGAGACACTTCTCCTCATATCCCATCTAAACCTCCCCTGGGACAACTTGAGGCCATTTCCTCTTGTCCTATCACTTGTTACTTGGGAGAAGAGACCAACCCCCACCTCACTACAATCTCCTTTCTGGTAGGTGTAGAGAGCGAGGTCTCCCCTAAGCCTCCTTTTCTCCAGGCTGAACAACCACAGTTCCCTCAGCCGCAACTCATAGGACTTGTGCTCCAGACCCTTCATCAGCTCCACTGCCCTTCTCTAGACCCGCTCCAGCACTTCATCATCTTTCTTGGAGTGAGGGGCCCAAAACTGAACACAGTACCCAAGGTATACAGAGGGGGACTATCACTACACCGGTCATGCTGGCCACACTATTTCTGACCCAGGCCAGGATGCCATCTGCCTTCTTGGCCACATGGGCACAAGCTGGCTCATGTCCTGCTGCTGCTGACCAACATCTCTAGCTCCTTCTCTGCCAAGCAGCTTTCCAGGCACTCTTCCCCAGACATGGAGCATTGCATGGGGTTGTTGCTAGAGTTGTTACATGGGGATCTGGCACAGCCTTGTTGAACCTCCTACAATTGGCCTCAGCCCATAAACCCAGCCTGACCATACCCCTCTGTGAAGCCTTCCTACACTCATCAGATCAACACTCCTCCCTATCTTGGTGTCATCTGAAAACTGACTGAGGGTGCACTCAATCCCCTCATCCAGACCATCAATAAATACATTAAACAGAACTGAATGAGCCCCACTTATGTCTGAACAGCTGCCAGCGGGAATGGGATTTAACTCCATTCACCAAAGCATACCTGATCAAGCCATGAGCAACCAGTTTCTCCAGCAGAAAGCTGTGGGAAATGCTGCTGAAGACTTTACCGAAACCCAGGTAAACAACATCCACAAGTTTCCCTCATTCATAAAGCAGGTCACCCTGTTATGGAAGGCAATCAGGTTAGTCAAGCAGGACATGCCTTTCATAAACCTGTGCTGACGGGGTCTGATCACCTGGTTGTCCTGTACATGCTGCATGATGACACTCAGGTGCTCCATAACCAGCACCAAGGTCAGACTGACAGGCCTGTAGGTCCCTGGACACTCCTTCCAGACATTCTTACAAATTGGCATCACATTTGCTAGCCTCTAGTCAACTGGGACCTCACCAGTTAGCCAGGACTGCTGATAAATAATTGGAAGTGGCACAGTGAGCACTTCTGCCAGTTCTGCAGTACTTCTGGGTGGACAAGACTCTGCCCTATAGACTTGTGTGGTGTAGCAGGTCACTAATCATCTTCCCTTGAACTACTGGGGGCTTCATTCTTCTCCCTGTCCCTGTCTTCCAGCTCAGGGGGCTGGATACTATTAAAGACTGAGGCAACTTATGCATTAAGTACCACAGCCTTTACAACTATGTTTCCCCCCACATCCAGTAAAGGATGGAGACTGCCCTTAGCTTTCCTTTTGTTACTAACTTATTTATACAAACACTTTTAATTGTCTTTTACAGCAGTAGCCAGATTAAGGGCTTTCTCCCTTCTAATTTTCTTCCTGCATAAACTCACAGCACCCTTGTAATGCTCCTGAGTTACCTGCCCCTTCTCCCAAAGGTCATAAACTCTTTTATTTGTTTTTCCTGAGTTCCAGCCAAAGCTCTCTGTTCATCTGTTCAGCCAAGCTGGACATCTTCCCTGCTGGCCCATCTTTCAGCACATGGGGACAGCCTGCTCCTGCACTTCCTGGCATGCCTTTCAGGAGTGCCTCCCAATGGACTCTGTCAATCAGTCTCCTCAACAGGGCAAAGCCTGCCATCTGCAAGTCCAACTCAGCAGTTCTGCTGACTGCCCATCCTTAGTTCTGCAAGAATTGAAAACTATCTATTACTCACAGCTGCTATGCCCAAGACGGCCTCCAAACACCACATCACCCACAAGTTCTCTGTTCATGAACAGGTCCAGCAAGCGCATTCCCTAGTTTATCTCCTTTACTGAAACACAATTTGGGAATAAATGCATACCCTCTCATTGAATCAAGGAGCAATGTCACAGCAAGTATTATTCTGAGGTATTTTTCTTTTAAAAGCTGCATTTCAGAGAACAGTTACCCCAAGAAAATGCTCTGATTGCTAGCACTATGTCATTCATATTGACAGCACTGATAGGTTACCTGCCACACTCAAAAAAAAAAGACAAAATAGAGCAACATGTTTACACTAGTTTCTGACGTGTTTTTAATGTTCTCCTTTCACAGGTGAACCAGAAGGAAAACAGGCTGAGAACTGTATACAGCAGGTGGCCTCTTTTAGCCTTTTCTTAAGAACAAGTTAGAACAGGCCTCCTCTAAACCAGATGCAAACTCTATGCCTCAGCTACTGTAAGCCCCATGGGACACAAGTAAGTTTCAACATTTTTATTTATTACTCCAGCCAAACACATTAGCTCAAATTTAACTCCAGCTTACTAGCAATGTTGTGTAAAGTCTTTAGGATAGGACATTTTTCATTTCCATTTAATATAATGCTAGCAGCATGCTATTTGAGTTGACACCTATAGTGGTTTGTCTTTTGGGGACTTTTAGATCTACAGGAAATTGCTACTTCTCACCTAACACTTCGGTCATTAGCTACACTGCTATCACAGTGTTTTCCCATGAAAATAACTTGTATTGTCCAAGTAACTAACCTATATCATAGAATCATAGAATAGGGTTGGAAAGGACCTTAAGATCATCAAGTTCCAACCCCCTGCCATGGACAGGGACACCTCATGCTAAATCATGCCACTCAAGGCTATGTCCAGCCTGGCCTTGAACACTGCCAGCGATGGAGCATTCACAACTTCCCTGGACAACCCATTCCAGGGCCTCACCACCCTTACAGTAAAGAACTTCCTCCTTATATCCAATCTAAACTTCCCCTGTTTCAGTTTGAACCCGTTACCCCTTGTCTTATCACTACAGTCCCTAATGAAGAG
>JANRGW010009997.1:0-30684 GCA_024733675.1 Psilopsiagon aymara
GGCTCAGAAAGTCCTTGGCCAGACCAAAATGTACTAAGCAGTAACTAAAACATTGGTGTTATCAGCGCGGTTCTCAGCCACAAATCAAAAACACAGCACTGCACCAGCTACTAAGAAGGAGAAAAATGACTGCTACTGCTGAACCCATGACAACACTTTTCTCAGTAAGGGACTCCACTGAATAAAGTAGATAATATTTTGATATCTTTCTCTTCTCTGTCTTTCTTTTGACCACCACAAAATGCTAACTTTAAAATAAATTTACCTCTTTGACATAAGGTTGATTGCAATTATTTTCTTTTAACGGGACTGTTCCAGCTTAGAATGCTAACCTCAAAAATATCACCAAGTTTGACTAAAGACAAGATCAGCCAGATTGTATTAAAAACAGGATCCTCCAATTTTTTGGTTTTGTGGTTTTTTTTGCAGTCAGTTCCCACTTGCTTCAATAACTATATGCCTCAGGCTTAAAATTCAGCACAAAGATGTCAGAACCTTGCAATTCTTTCTTTTTTTACATACTATAAGTTATAAGTTCTGTATTCTGTTACAGCTTCTTTCTGTTCCTGTGTCACATATGAATAGAATTTGAAAAAGGCCTCAATATTGGTCTAATGCAGTTTCAGCTGCATTATCAAGTCTATAACAGCCTTGTCAGTAACCACAATAGCAACAGGTAAACTAACGGGAATTTAACCAATTCCCCCCCTATTAAATATTAATTTCTTTCTAAAATAAAGAAAGAACAAGATGATTGATTATTTTACTGTTTCTACTACTTGACTATTAGTTTTACGTAATAAATCAAAGCTCTGCCAGTTTGGTAATTTATTTAGTTTTTGTCTCATTTATAACCACTATACCTTTGGTATTTATAAAAAAAAAAAAAAAAGAAAAGAGAGAGAAAAGAAGACATTGATGAAAAAATATGTGGATCAATAAAATATCACTAGTAAACAAGCACCAGCAATGTTTGGCTGAATTGTGACTCCTAGTTATATTCAGGAGACTCCTCATTAACTCCATCAGAAAACTTTTTGTTGCTTAGACAAGTAAATAGATCAAGTGACACATTCATTTCTTCATTTTGTTCCATTTTCCTAGACTTTCATGCATTGCCATACCAAATAGTCTTGCAGCCCTCAGTATTTCACAATACCCCATTGTAAAACTCAATGGTTTTTATGCTGACACTACTAAAAATGAAGTGAGAGTGATATAAACAAATGCTTCGCCTGCAGCAAAGCTCAACTGCTTGTTAGGGAGTAATGTGAACTGCTGAAGAATCTGGCTTCAGAACAAGTTAGCAGTTTTTTGTTGTTTTTTAGTACTGCCAGAAAGCACCTTGCCGAAGGGTCAAATTGGAGAAATAAGGCCAGTTAGCAATTCTTCAGAGGACCTTCTTCCTTGCTCCATTCATTTCAATGAAATACACGAAGCCAATAAGAACTGAAGAAAGCAACACAACCATTTATTGACTTGCGATTCAACAGTATATTTACACACTTTCAAATTCAGTTCTGTGTACAAAAAAACCAAGTACTATCTTAAAATCCAGGTTGTACAACATGCTGATTCATCACCATGAATATGCTAATTGGTTGGTTGACTGAATTAAAATTTAGGGTATTCAATTAACTTCTGCCAATCCTAAACCTCTATACACTTCTGGTTTCTCAATGTTGATTTGGGTAGACCTGGGATACAAATCCATTCTAGGTATCTTTGGGCCATATTTGGTTTACCATTAAAAGAAAAGTAAGAATGACATGAAAAATGAGAAGGCATGAAGTCACATCCCAAAGCCATTAGGAAGAAAGGTAAAGTAAAAATACTGTAAAAGATTAACTTTCATGACTAATTCATGCATTGAAATTTGAAAGTAAGTGATTATTACAAAAAGATAAGTATAAAAACAAATATCTGGAGAGCAGATGCAATAACCAAATAATTGAGTAATCAATTAATCATTCTGCTTACATTCAATTAATCGGATAGAAGAATCTCAGAGCAAAACAGAGTCTTCATGTAAATGGAGATGTAATTTTAGTCATTAAAAAATAGCCGGATTGTTTTTTTGACAGATAAGCTCTTTGCTATAAATACAAACATGTTCTCCTTTTCTCCGGTTTGATAAGTCAACAGGAGAATTCAGGAATAAATATCTTCCTCCTCTTAGAGATGACTTTAGCTGATTTTCAACTTATACTTTTCATGATTTTGTGAGAAATATGTGAGCTTTGGAATATATTAGTACAGTGTAATAATCAATAATTACTTACAAAAAGCTGCTTTAAAATCTTAGGATGGCTATATTTCTTTGCACTAATGAATTTCCAAGTAGATACATGATCCAAGAAGGGCATTGGATCAGCTTAATTTGGCTCATACCTATTTTCCAAATGCAAGCCTAGAAGACTTGGCTGGCTCTTTTTCTTGCTTATTCTTCCTTGCCTTACTTTTACTTCCTTTGCCTTCTATAAACTTAACTTCTGATTTATTACTAGCATTATAATATGTTATCTTTTCATAAGTAGCTCACAATTTCCTACTTGCAAGTAATTGTAATATTCAGTGTGTCCATCACTACTGTACAAACTTGGGATGAATTTCTACCTTTTCAGCTTAAGGGCTCACATACTGGAACTAGATACTGGTGTCATGTTAGTGAACTGTTTAACAGCTCTGCAAAATGTATTGTTTAAGGATTTCTATCTCTGTTCCTTTATCCTTGCCCATATCTCAGATACAGCAATACTCAGCTATGTCTCACAGGATCAAGTCCACATTCTATCAAAGTCAGAAGCTGGACTGAAATCAATCAGTTTATTTGATATCATGGCTAGAGGGTGACTGCAGTGATTTGACCACTTCCTTGCTCCTTGCTCATGAAAGTGCATCTTCAGGCAGGACTTTATGGCCTTATGTATTTGAAAGCAATTTTCTGGAATTCTGCTCTTGAACTAAAGCCACGTACAGTACATGTATGGATGCTTAACATGCCATTTCACATGCCAGAAGGATCTTCTTCTCTTTGAAGGGAGTTCAGTACACATACTTTTACCAGTGCAGTACATGGAGATAAGCGCATCTTAAAATACGTGATATTAAGCACCAGCTTAAAAATAAAACAAACAAAAAAAAAACAAAGCAAAAAACCCCAAAATAGCAACAATAAAAATAAAACACTAAACAAACAAAAAAGTAAATACCAAAAGCAAACACACAAAGAAATGAACAAGAAAATAAAAAAAACCCACTGCAAAGCATGTGAATGTTTTATTTATCTGAGGCTGCAGGCAGGGCCAGACTCCCTTATCACCAGTGAAGAGCTGCAGAAAACAGGCAGTGGGGAAACTGGTCCAAGGGAGGGCCCTGGGAGAGTAAGCTTCTATTGCAGGGGAAGCAGCATAAATTGAGGTAGTAACCACCTGTGGCTGTTGCTCACAAACCTCAAAACTTTCCTGAGTAGCACTGATCAATTTTGATAACTTTGCTTAAGCAAATGCGATAGTAGTGACGCTGATATTTTCTGATGCCTCATCATTTGCCTCTTAGGCAATCTCCCCTTTGCCTGCTTGGTTGCTTGGACTGCCCAGGCTAATCTCCATGCTTTCTAAACATTATGTGGTTTAGGCTTTTCCTTTGTTAGCAAAATTATTCCATTAGAAATCTCCACTCTTTCTCTGTGAGGCATTTCTATACATTGCACTGGCCTGAACTGTAAATCCTAGGTATGAAAATTTGTACTTTCTATAACCTGTTTCATGCAGTTAGATGTTATTTTATTCTTTGCTATTCAGATTCATTATGCTGAAAATACTTTTTATTACCAAAGTTGTCTCCAAAGAAGTTCATACTTTCTTCTGCCACCCCTGTTTTCTCCCCCTCCTGTTGTTCATTCCCTCTCTCTCAGAGATCATTTTTTGTGGTAGAGAGCTATTGACATTAGAAGAGCCCCACAAGCTGTTGCAGATTATTTTTTTTTTTCAGATGCATACTGAGAAAATATGTTAACATTTTGAATTATTCATTGAACTCAATGGTCTTACAAGGATCAACCTAAGCAGTCTGGTTTGTTTCCAACAAAACAACAGTTTTGACATCAGCTGGGTCATACAAAAAATGTTTGAGCTTTAAGAGAAGGTCAAGGGTAACAATCTATTGTATAAGCATATAGTATGGGATAGCCTCTTAATTGAAATAACAAAACTTAGGAAAGGGTAAAAAATATCACAAAATATCTTCTTAAGGTGACAGAATACATAACACTTAGAGAATTATCAAGATCACAGAGAATTTTCAAAGATACATCCTGTAATTTAGTTTTGCACATTTGTGGGGTCCATATCTGCCATTATTGCTTGGAGATTGTTTGGGGGTATATTTCAGGCTTGAAAATCTATAAAAAGTCTGTATTTCAGAGAAAAACAATTTTTTTTGAGAGATTTACCATTTTTTGCTGGAAATGTTTTAATTTTCATATGCAAATGCCATGGAGCCTGGAAGTCTTTCATACTCCAGTTGCAAAGAAATTAAAACATGCTGAGCATTTTCAATTATGTAGGCGATACTCTCATTACCTCACTTCTCCTAATGAGCAATTATCTTCATTTTCAATTTCAGGATCCTCTGCCTTTCCCATTCCAATGTCCATTTCTCAGCTTGTGAGCACATGTGGGAAATATTTCTCACTTGTGCCTGGCAAAGTCAAGCCTTATGGTATATATCCTTAGCCTTCATTAAAAAGGTGAGTTTGAGATATCAATAAATAAATAAATAAAATTCCTGTTAGGAGGACATCTATGCACTAATTGCATTGAGATTCTGGAAAGCTCCAAAGTGAGGGGTGGAGCTCTATCACAGAATTTATCTATATTCTGAAATAAATATTTAATTTCAGAAAGGAAAAGTGAGCTGATAGGAGGGCTATTACAAAACTTGGCACTTCCAGTTCTGCAGTGAATTAAACAGAAATAATTTTGTAATACACTTTATTTTTGAAACTAGTTTTAATCTACAGCTCCACAGGTGCTTCATATTGCCACTGATGCCTTCTTTCATATTTTTCCTCCTGACACATAACATCTGTTAGTTTGGAAAAAAAAGAAAAAAAATCAGTGATCAAGTACAAATCAAAGAACAGAATATACAAGGTTCTACACCTGGGTCAGAGCAATCCCAGACACAGCTACAGGTTTGGCAAAGAAGAGATTCAGAACAGCCCTGCGGAGAAGGACTTGGGGGTGTTGGTCCATGAGAAAATGAACATGAGCCAGCAGTGTGCGCTTGTAGACCACAAAGTCGTATTCTGGGCTGCATCAAAAGGAGAGTGACCAGCAGGTCGAAGGAGGTGATCTTACCCCTCTATTCTTCTCTTGTGAGACCTCACTTGGAGTATTATGTACAGGTAGGAGGTCCTCAACATAAAAAGGACATGCAGCTGTTGGAACAAGTCCAGAGGAGGGCCACGAGGATGATCATGGGACTGGAGCACCTCCCATATGAAGACAGGCTAAGAAAGTTGGGGCTGTTCAGCCTGGAGAAGAGAAAGCTGCATGAAGGTCTCATAGCAGCCTTCCAGTAGCTGAAGGGGCCTATAAGGATGTTGGGGAAGGACTCTTCATTACGGACTGTACTGAGAGGAGAAGGGGCAATGGGTTCAGGCTTAAACAGAGGAAGTTCATAATGGATATAAGGAGGAAGTTCTTTACTGTGAGGGTGGTGAGGCACTGGAATGGATTGCCCAAGGAAGTTCTGAATGCTCCATTGCTGGCAGTGTTCAAGGCCAGGTTGGACAGAGCCTTGGGTGGCTTGGTTTAGTGTGAGGTGTCCCTGCCCACGGCAGGCAGGTTGGAACTAGATGATCTTAAGTTCCTTTTCAACTCTAAGTATTCTATGATTCTATGATTCTAACATAAATCTGAACACAGAAATTTTCTTAGGCTCTTTCTGACAGGGTAAAATGCAGCAATGAGACAGTATCTGAGATGTATTTTACACAGTAGCAAGTATAATATCAACTTCAGGGAACTTTTCCTGTGTTCATCACATAATCACCAACTCAACAACACAACTAATTTTATAATCTGGTAGTGAGACTTGCAGCAGCACATCAATCCTCAACATACATTGCAAGCAGGCCACTGTCCTTGTAATTATTACTTTGAATATAATTTAACGTCTTTTTTTTTTTTTTTTTTTTTTTTTTGCTATAGTACTACCAGTTTTTGAATCTTTGCTTCTGAAATCTATTGATGATTTGGATGCTTAAAAATGACATAATATTTTTTACCTGAAAGCCTAAGGGTCTCTGAAAGTTTCTTACATGAATAAAGTTGTCTTTTCAGGGAAAGGCTATAGGTGAATACTGACAGATGAGCTGAGGAAGCAAAAAGGATTTAATATTGAGACAAGATAGTTAACTACACTTCAGAAAAGCAAGGTCCACTGTTAGTGCTGATGTTGCCTTATCAGCATCGAGAAGGAGGAAAACAAAAATTTAAAATGCAGCTCATCATTCATGACCTAATTACAACTGCCTAGAATAGTTTCTATTTAAAGTAGGGGTCACAGAACCACAGTGAATTTACTTAGATAAACACAATCACACAACATGTGCTCAGCTTTGTTTGCTATGGGATATCATATTCTTCTATTACGTCTGTTTGCAAGATGAGTTAAATTAAGCTTGAAATTGCATGAGAGAATTCTGTCTCAGACAGATTTGCAAAGTGTTTAGACAACAAGAGGGTGGTAGAACGTACTGCAGCTCGGTGTGTAAAATTGTTCAGATCAGCATAACTTTACCAGAGCAGTAGGAATAGATGGAGAATTCTTCAGCAAAGAAAAAGCTTTTTAGTCTGTTAACCCTAGTGCTATTTTACCATGCTGAACACTAATGTCTACAATGAAATTGAACTGAATTACCTCATTCCTTAAAAATTCCTGGTAAAGAATCCTACTGTCTCTTGCTCCTGGGGTAAGTTGTTTATAAGGCATGCTTGACAGTGAAGTTGACAGGTTCTACTGGCATTCCCTGTTCAAGTGCAATGATGGCAAGGCACTAATTACACATCTAATATTATGGAAACAACAGAACTGGGATCAGTGAATTCTGGACAGATGAATATATCTCTCACGCTAGATAAACCATGCTTCAACAGTAGAGCTGATACGGATGCCAACAGTATGTGTGGCACATCTGAAAATTCAGAAAACTACTGGAGAAGTGTGGGCTGCTTTATATTTACTAGTGTATGTAAAAATTTTGTATTAGATGTCCCAATTCCATTGTTGAGAGACTGGAGAAGGACTTGTATAGTACTGTCACATTAGAAAAAATAATAGAGTTTTTTTAAAACTTAATTTCTTATCAAAATAAATAAATTAAAAGAGGAATATATATATTTTTAATCAGCTTAATATCTATTTTTTACACAGATTTTCCAGTACCCTAAGAATGAATTAATTAATGCAATGCCACTTTAGGAAAATATTTACCTTTGAAAGAGAATTTTGGCTATATATTTTAGATGAAATAGTATTTTAAAAGACAATCCTAAAATAAATAGAGGTTTTAGATCCTTTCAGATAACCTTTCAAGTAATTTTGCAGATGTGTTAAAATCTTCAGACTTCTAAATATTTTTAAGTCTCAATCCAAGTTTAGACAAAGAGCTTGGACATCCATTTTTGGTACCTTGAAACAAATCTTTTCTCTATTTAATTGCAGCAGGTGTCCTGTAGCTGTGCTGGCCCAGAAACAAAATCTTACATTCTAGGAAACTACAGATGAATTTGTAACAAAGGATTGAGCAAAGTGTACAGTAGCAAAGTATTTAACACATATATGGTGATGGTGTGGCAGCGAAGTCTGAAGTGTCATGGCATGACTGTGGACTATTTAGTTCTGATATATTTTTGCTATTAAAATTGACAATGAAAAGAAAGGATAAGGTAATTAACTGAGATATACTTGTTCACATAGTCCTTTTTGTACACTGGCCCTACAGGTAAGAGAAGTCTCTAAGGTTGTAAAGGAGACCAACTTTGATTTCTATCTTAAACATTGATTGTAAGAGTAGTTACATGAGAACAGCCTGAGGATAAAAATTATCAATAGTATGGTAGAAAAAATAAAGTAGGTAAAGTGAGATTATATTTTTCTCCTTTCTTGTTTCCCCTTTCTTCTAGATAAGACTTTTAAAGGAAATGTGTTGTGAATAAACACTTATCATGTTACTTAAATATTTCCAAGAAACTGGGTTTTCTTTACAAACTATCTGTGGGGAAACTGACTTCACCTCTTTAGAAAAAGACAATGTTAGAGAAAGAAAATTAAGCACTTGCTCTTTGATGTCCAGTGAGAACTGATACAATTGTCATCTGTAAATGAACTTTTATCTGTTCTATTAACTTGACCCTATGTTTTCATAGATTTCTTTATATTCTGATTCTCCACACAAAGTGGAAAGCCCACAAATTCTTTTCATATGCTTAGTCATTGACATCTATAATAAAAATCATCATCATCCTCATCATCGTCTTCATGGAATAGTTTGGGTTGGAAGAAGTGTTAAAGATCATCTTGTTCCAACTGCCCTGTTATGGGCAGGGATACTTGATGTGTTGCCTCAGAAGTTATATTGACTTCTTAAGCAAAAATTCAGTCACAAATACAAAACTAAAATCTCTTGCGACAGCGCACTTTCTTAAATATGATCATGTCTAGGACTATGTCACTTTTCTAGGTGACTTTAGTGAGCCAAACCTTTACATGTTTACATGTCATGAAGCATAACAAAATACTCTGCTCTGAAGTGATTATTTTTTATTACATTTTATTATTACTGTGAGTTTAGTTTTGCAGAAAATTCTTGTACAAGGATGGATGAATCAATTTGATCGGGTAGTTGAATAAATAGTGTTTAAAACAATCCATCTTGCATTTTATTAACTAGGAAACCTGGGCTACTTTGTGCTCACATTCTTCTCAGGGTAAATAATGTATTTCAGCATATTGATTAAATCAAAATTCTGACCAGTGGTAGGTTTACAGATTTTATTTCATCTTGAACTCATTCTCATGCATTAGATCACAACTGATTGGAAAGCTGGACTGTATGAGAATGTAAGCCAACTGAACTGAATCCAGAGCAAAGTGCTAAGCTTTGACATGTTAACCTCAAAAAGAATGGTTGAAACAAAATTAAAATTCTTCTGTTGGAGTTGAACATTTTGCAGTATTTGGGAACTAATTACTCTGGGCATGTCAGACATGAAGACTGACCTCTTTTCCAGACCACTTGTCTTAAACTGTTGATTGTGAATTTTAAAATTTAAGAAGAAATCTTCATGCAGACCAGTTTTCTCGCTTTCTTTGTTTTTATTTAGAAACACAGTAGAAAACAGTAGTGCTGTGAAAGCCATCTTTTTGTTTGGTTTATAGCAATCTTTAGTAAATACGCAAGTACGAAATAAACAAGAATTCATATTATCTCCCTACTGAAAATACTGTTGGTTGTACAATAAGTCATATATATATCTGCCCATATTTTCACATAGTTACACATCAGGTTTAGTCATAGAATCATAGAATAGTTAGGGTTGGAAAGGACCTTAAGATCACCTAGTTCCAACCTGCCTGCTGTGGGCAGGGACACCTCACACTAAACCATATCACCAAAGGCTCTGTCCAACCTAGCCTTGAACACCTCCAGAGATGGAGCATTCACAACTTCTTTGGGCAATCCATTCCAGTGCCTCACCACCCTTACAGGAAAGAATTTTTTCCTCATATCCAATCTAAAATTCCCGTGTTTAAGTTTGAACCCATTACTCCTTTTCCTATCACTACAGTCCCTAAGCAGCATCCCTGAGTCCCTCCCCAGCATCCCTGTAGGCCCCCTTCAGATATTGGAAGGCTGCTATGAGATCTTGATGCAGCTTTCTTTTCTCCAGGCTGAACAGCCCCAACTTTCTCATCCTATCTTCGTCTTATGTATTTTCTGGCTTTTTTATAAGTGCAGTTTCAATATATGGCTTATAACTGCACCTTTCGAGTATATGAAAGTATATGCATAATAAAAAGTATATACAATAAAAATCAGTCGGCAAAAAATTAGGCTTTGCATTATACAACTCAGTTGTATTACGCCACTGCAAGAATGGAGCTATACTGCCTGATCATTAAATCGCACTCTGCATTAAAATTGTCATTCTTCTATCAGCTGTAGATACTACTCCTGTGTCAATAACAGAACTTGAGTAAAATACACTGCATTAAGAAGAAATTTGAAAGAGGAAAGGAATATGACTCATAAATAAGTAATTTAAATTGCACTATGTGTCATTGATAATATAGATGAGAATATGTGATGCATAATTTAGATTTTTTTTAAAAAATCATAGTTCTTTTGAATACTAATTATTCAAATATTTTTACATTGTAATACTGACTTGATGCAATAAAACAATAAGTAACTTCTGAAGTAGAAAAAAGAGATAACATGTTTTTTCTTGCCTCCACAATTGCCTTCTAGGCATATCAGTGTCCATGCAGTATCCTTTTAAGCAGGAGTATTAGAAACATAGTTTTTAGGAGTCTGCTTCTAACATCAAGAGATTAGGTTTTTGCACCTCAACAACTCAGGGTATAGGCTTTCTTTCTATAATGTACTATAGCCTTGTGCTGAACTTTATAATTGGACAATTTGAATCATAAGTACGTAGTTAAAAATAGCTACTCGTGTTTGATCAGATTGCAAATTGCCAATATTTTGCTTGCTTTCCATGAAATACCAAGTGTGAACTCTCTGCAGTGCACAGAGAAAGAGGGAAACCCAAAACTTTCCATGTACTAATCTTCATGTACTCAGTCATTATATAAATGATTTCCATGTTTCCCTCCTGGCATCTTCAATGTGTTCAGACATTCAGGCAAGTTGGAATAAACACTGTGAGTTTGAAGAGTAGTTTACATTATTTGATAGCAAGAAGAAAATAAAGTTGTGAGGAGAACCCCCAACCACAACACTAGTAATGGAGTTTGTCTCACCCAGTTTTAAATGTCAGTAATGTGGGTGCTTATGAACAGACATGTTTTATACACTCCACAAAGTATGGTGTACATAGTCATGCCAAAACTAGGAAAGAAAGAACATTATGAAATAAAAATTATGGAGAATCTTTATTCTTATGAAAACTGAAAAAAAAAACCCCACCCCACCTATCGTATAAAATAAGGAAAACTAATGCTTATGAGCATGATCCCTGATGAAAAGCTTAAAATAAGGAAAAGTGCAGATCATAGAAGCACCTATAACTAATTTAAACAGGTGTATTTTCAAAACTTTATGCATCATATCTCCACTCATATCAAATTCAGTAGTATCTATGCAAATTTAAACTTTGTATCTGACTTTGGAATTCTTTCCCCCTGAGGGAATATAGAATTAAAAATTTGAACACATTTAATGCACAGCCGTATAATACCTGCTTTTTAAAGCTACTTTTCAACTCATAATTTCTGTAATCTATTTTCACTAGTCTGTCTCTAAAACCTGGTGCATAAGAAAATGCTTCAGAATAGCAGTAAATTATGAACTACTTGGATTTGACTTATTTCTTTTACAGATTGCATTCATTATAGTTACCTGCAAAGCTTTCTTTTTTCTTTTCTTCTTTTCTTTTCTTTTCTTTTCTTTTCTTTTTTTTCTTTTCTTTTCTTTTCTTTTCTTTTCTTTTCTTTTCTTTTCTTTTCTTTTCTTTTCTTTTCTTTTCTTTCTTTTCTTTTCTTTTCTTTTTTTTCTTTTTTTTCTTTTTTTCTTTTCTTTTTCTTTTTTTTTTTTTTTTTTTTAATTGTATGAGTTTTACGGAAAGGATTGCATAAAATGGTTGTCTTTACTAACAGAGTCAGGACTTGGTGACCCAGGAGTTCTCTGTCCATATATCTATAGATAGTATTGGAATGCTTTCTCTCTTACAAAGTGAACACTTCATGGGATCTACGCTTTACAGTAATTTACACGTCTGACAAATGGCACTAGTACTTAATCACTCCCATTACTTCACTCTCCTAGTAAGCCATCTATAAACATCTAGTCCTCAATTTCATGCACTGGCCGTATTAAAACTGGTTTCACTGTGGAGTTAAAGAATATTCTTAAGAAATGGGGGAGTGTAGCTTTGGAAATCAAGGAACAGCTCAGAGACATCACACGTTTGCTGAGATCAAAGGCTTGTCTTAACAGCAATGAAAAAATGACTCATTGAAGCTTTTTTTAATCTTTATACTTGCAAAAAGATCAACTCATTTAGTATTACTGGAGGAGGAGAGGAATGAGGGAGGAAGAGGGGAGAGGGGAAAGGGGAGAGATAAAGTGTGAGAAGGAGAAAGGGAAGAGAGGACAGAGAGAGAAATTAAGAGAGAGAAACAGGAAGATAAGACAGAAATATTTCTTAGTATAGGGTCTGAAGTGTTTACTGATATTCTTGCCAATATGGAACTGCTAGAATAATACATGAGAAAAGGAGGAGACTGTAGCGCAGTGGCTTAATTTAAGTACTCAGACTAAAAATACTAATCTGCTCCACCTAAGAGACATCACCAAAGTGAAGCATACAGAAAGTCTGTGCAGCAGAAGCCAACTTCCCTCACTCTGATGCTTGCATATCAAAATGGTTGCATAATTGAGAGGTACATATTGCATTCCCTGGGGAGACATGGTTGTTCTATTACACAGGAGACTGGAGATGGTGGTTCTGCAGGGATTCCGAGACTCCAGGGTTGGCTTTTGGCTAAATTTCATAAAAGCTACCAAAGCATGTCATCAGCAAACTTGTTTGCTCCCACATCCAGGAATGAAGGTCTAGAGGACTGTCTGTATTTGGATTTTTTAGGAGCTCCATACAACTGGATAGCCAGTAGCTGGCCTCATTTTCAAATAGGCATCCCTCTGAGTGGGAGTCTCAACTGGAAAACAAAGCAAGGGAAAGCATGCGTAAAACCTAAGCCTCTTCCACAGTTTAGAAAGCAGGATCACATTCCATTCTGTCATGAGGCTTGGATGGAGTAACTTACCCATCTACGCACTTTAACATTTTATTTCTTCTTGCTAGTTTTTTTCAACTTATAGTGTAGGCATGCCTTTTTTTAATGCTACAGATAGCCTAAGTTAAGATAACAATGAATAAAGCTGATATCCACATTGTAGACTCATTGGTGATTTAACTATAGATGTATATAGCACAAAGCTGGAGAAAATTTGCAAAAGGAGATGGTCAGTTAACTTCTACGATCTGCACTTTACTAAACAACTCCTTAGGTAAAAACCACAAGAATATATTGCAGATGATTCCTCCTCTATAATCAAGTGACTGGTGTAAAAACACTGCATTAAGCAAGTTTAATTAAACTGGCATGAAATGAAGCACTGCAGCAACAGTAAAAGGATACGATACACAAAGTGTGTGGTACAGAGTGTGAAATTATATTTCAGGAAAATATATTTAACAGAGTAAGCTCTAAGAAACATTAGCCAGTTTGTCTCCTCTTGTGCAGAGTCCGGTTTAACTGTCAGGATCGATACCAACATAATCCTGCCTGCTCTAGATTGACAGTGGAGTATGGGGGTCATGCTAAACCCAGGACTATATCATGTCATATTTTCAGCATGTAACTAATAAGAATGCAATGCCATTGTAAGTCTTTAACAGAGCAACAGATATATCAATATTAAGCAGATTGAGAAAGGAGAGAAATTTGCCCTTCTTAGACTGTGAATTCTCAAAGTTAACAACACAGTGGAACCTGGGCTACACTGTTTTTTTCGAGCTGCCAGGATAGTGGATGTTAGCCCACGCTTTAAATGGCCAAATCATAGGATACAGTGGACACAGCCTTCTTCCACTTTGTAATACATACTCTTTAATGTATAACAGCAAAAAATATTGGATAAAACCTTAGGTCATGTTTTATATCTTCCAGTAATTCAAAGAGTGTTCTTTAGTTGAGTTACCAAGATGCTTTCAAAAACGTAGCATGAAAAGGTTTCAATCCATGGTACATTCAGGCATATCATAACAGAGTAATCAGCAGCACCATTTTTACTTTCACTGATGCACTAACTTCCTTGGTTTCATTTTTTTTTTTTTTAGAGAAGCCCGAGTAGCAATAATACAGTCATGTGTTGCATATAAAAATTCGCACTCTATTAGGTACTGAGGAGATTGCATTTAATAAACAGTCATGGGAAGACAAAATACCAAATATCAGTGCCAGCAGTACTAATTAAGAGTAGTGGTATGGGCCAGCTGGTGACTGGAGCTATTGTTATCTTGACAAGAATAGACTCCATAAATGAGTTTGAATGCTACAAACCCTTTCCACTACTTGATGCCACTTTGAGGGTGTATTATGTCTAAGTAAACAAAATGAGTGATAACACTCCTCTCTCTACTGACCTTCAAACCAAAATGTACGTTTGCAATGGTACAGTCAATTACCTTGCTAATCCAGCTGGCTCCTCTGTTCTTAATCAATGAGATCACAGATGAAGCGCTCATTCCCATTTCCTTAGTCTGAATGAATATGGATTTGCTCATGACTTAAAAACACTTTTTGATCTAAGGGCAAAGAAAAGGGTGTTTTTCAGCTTAGCAAACTGGTGCCAAAGTGTTAAAGAACCTAACCCCTTAACAATGTGGCTAACAAAAACTTTTCTACTTATTTTAACACACTACCAGGCATTTGTTTGAGATAAAGACTGAAGTTACAGATTCATTATATACATCAGGAATGTGAAGGCTTCAAATTTCAGAGCACTGGCGATCTGCCTTCATCTATAACGAAGTTAGGGCACCACTGAAAAATATAGAAAAGTTTTTGGTCTACCTCCTCTGATGTTAACGAATGAAAAAAAAAAGGAAGCTCTCAACAAGGTTGCATGCTGATGGCATCCTTCCCATGTCTTTTACTGAGCTAACAAAAATTTGGTTTTTTAAATCCTAAGAGTTTTAAGCTTTAAAAGAAACAGACAAGAAATTACATGAGTAAACACATTTTTGCAAGTGTCAGTTAACAGTTAGCATTAGACATCTAAGTCCATATTTAAGAATTTGAATATACCTGACCTGATTTTCAGAACATCAACAACTCTCAGTGTCATCAGTGTTAGTAAACAACTGAAAATCAAATAAATAAGCAAATACATAAATATCCATATTGTGGTATAACCCCATCCAGCAACTAAGCACCAACAGCTGCTTGCTCACTCCTTGTGCAGCAATATGGGGGAAAGAGAACTGCAATTGTAAAAGTGAGAAAATTTGTGAGTTGACATAAGAACAATTTAATAATTAAAATAAAATAGTAATAGTGGTAGTAGTAGTTGTAGTAGTAATAATAATAATAGCAATAAAAACAGTAATAATAAATTGTAAGGAAAATAGCAGAGAGAAATAAAACTCAAAAACCCCCTAAGTGATGGAAATGAAAACTCATGAATGGTGCTCACCACCAACAGATCCTTGCCCAGCCAATCCTTGGGCAACTTTCCCTTAGTCAGCCTTCCCCCTAGTTTTATTGCTGAGCATGATGTGATAAGGGATATGGTATATCCCTTTGGTCAGTTGGGGTCAGCTGTCCCGGCTGTGTTCCTTCCAAACTCCTTGTGCACCCTCCAGCCTATTCGCTGGTGAAGTACTGTGAGAGGCAGAAAAGGACTTCATTCTGTGTCAACACTGCTGAGCAAATCAAAAAAGTCCCTGTGTTATCAAAGCTGTTTCTAGCACAAATCCAAACCATAGACACATACTAGCTGATATGAAGAAGATTAACTCTACTTCAGCCAAAACCAGCACAACCCAAAACCCCCAAATCACACCAACCTCCAAGCAATGTACTAAGTTCTCACACGAAGCACTATGTCCTTACAACCATTCTGCTGAAAGAATGGAAGATTTTGGTTTAGTTCCACATTTACGTACTCTTACAGGACTTTAGTACATTTAAAGAAGTGGTGGAATGCTTTTTTGTTCAGTAAGACATTTGATAACTAAATGCAGACAGAATCAGAAAAAATACTGGGCCTTAGCACTGATAGTGCACTGAAAAATTTAAATGCTATTTGTCACATCTAGTGATTATCATCCTAACCATTTAAGCTAACATTATATTAACAACCAGACAGAAGCTCTAAAGCTGTACGCAATTTGGGAAGTATTGCATACTTTCAACATGAAAATTACATCACCAATAAGCACTTTTAATTAGGCTTTCTGTAATGCATGGCTGAAAATTGGATTTTGGCTGTGATCATCAGTCTTGAAAACAAGAAATCCTTAAACGTAGTCAGAAAGCCATTAGGAAGACATAACCGAACTTGAATCAATTTGATAATATTCCGCTGTGGGCTGTTCTTGCCATACATTTTAAGCCATAATAAGGTCAGCATGATTCTAGTACTTATAAGATAGGTTTACCCAGGACAGGATTTTTAGAAAGAATTTAGGATAACCTAACTGAAAAAACTAAGTAGATTTTCAGAAAATGTTTTGCCCTCAGAAACAGGCACACAAGTGACACGACATTTACAGGGCAGCAAGATATTGAACAAAATGATCTGTGAAGACAAAAGGGAAACACGCTAGTCCAAGTGGCCACATGAATTTTTGAGAAGTCATTAAGCAGATGAAAACTTTTCTGACACTGTTTTGCTTTTTAAACTACAATCTAAATCCTGTTCAGTACAAATATAATGGTATTAGCTGCAAAATGGTAGTTATGTGAGCAGAGGGAACAATTTCTATTTTTATTGGGTTTCAAAAAATTCTTTGTTTTGCATGATCTAAATTTCACGCCTCAACTTCATAATATCCATTAACACTCTTGCAAATTACCCAAATCAATAGCTGCAGATTCCAGAGAATCATCTCCTCTATTTGAAAAGCAAGACGTTTTTTTGTGATGCTCAAACAGAACCAAAATTTTAACTTATTCAATTCTAAATAGAGAGACAAATATAGGTAAAGAAAAATAACTAGTAATTAGACAAAGTGAGGAAATTGATTAATTTTGATATTTTTATATTTTATTTTCTATATTTATAGCATGTGTGTTTCACAAGGAATACCCAAAGCTCATGAATGAGATTAACATATTCAACAATTTTAGTGTGAGGTGTTCCTGCCCATGGCAGGGAGGTTGGATCTACATGATCTTAAGGCCTTTTCCAACCCAAACTGTTCTAGGATTCTATGATTCTGTCTCTATAAGTATGGGAAGAAACTGAAGTCGTCCATGTGTACGTCACAGCACAAAACACAGCTTTTTCTTTGTCAAGGCTTTTCTAGCACAATCACCTGATGATAAAGACAATACTCCCCAGGAACACTTGCTTTCAACCCAAGAAGAAAAGGATTAGATGTTGCTATGCTAGCCACTGAAATGTGACAAACTGAACAAGCTGCCTGCAGTGTAGTGTGGCCAGTCAGCAGTAAGAACGTGTGAAAAATCTTAAGGTGGAAGGAATAAGGAAGATGGAGCGAATGAATTGGAGATCCAGTGATGTCTAAGCTCAGCTCTTAGTGAGGGGAAAGACTTTGCTGTGCACTTTACCTGTCTCAAATGTGTTTCTCTAGACATAGGCCATATAGTTATTCTGGTTTGCGTATAACCAAATACGGGGTAGGTGTACTGTAGTGCAATCCAAACTTATTGCCATTAGATGTTACTCTGTTGATTCAAAATATGTGCTGAAGAAAGAAATGTCACACTAAAGCATTTACCTGTGCGACCTGCTTTGAAAGGAGTTCAAGAGGTGTGTAAGAGGGCACCCATCTTGCCTTTGGTATTAAGGAATTAACTTCAGTGATTGATATCTATGCCACAGTATTTCATGAAGCAGATAACATTCAGCATGATATAAGGGGTTTTATATGTGACTTAATATACTACTACAGTCTCTTTGAGATCTTTAAGTAAAAACTTCACAAAAAAAATAAGTATTTTATCATCTTTCTGACCATATAACTATTAGACGAATCAGGTAGTTAGGTAGTTTTTAAAACTAAACTAGACTTTTTATCTGGGTCAGCTCTTTGAACTCACAACCTGTTTTGTTGTGATTGTCTGTGTTTACAATGCTTCTCTGATTCAGTCTTATTATCCACCATATAGCAGCTGAATAAGCATTTTACAAGTCTAGGTGACAGTTTCATATCAGACAATTATTTTTACTGACTGCTCATTTCAGCCAAGTAATCATTTTAGAATTTGTTAATGATTGCCTTCTATCTGTTCATAGAGAGAGCACAGGGCAGAGAGAATCTGAAATGTGTAAATATCACATAGGCAGCTTTTAAATGTAAGATGGAATTTGTCCAAAAGAATCAAGGGAACCACAAAGCCACAATCAACGTCATGGAAAAGGTACAAATTAACGTTAAGCTCTGTAATTACTTTACAATTTAGAGGCCTCTTATATATGCAGATAATATGCCTTTCTAATGTGGTTGAAATGATATTTCTGAAAACAGATGCTTTCTCCTGACATCTGTGATAAGCCTGTTTGTACTCAAGCCATCATACTTGTTTAGAAGCCAGAATAAATAAAAAAAAATGGCTCCTGAAAGGACATAAAATAATGTCAGTTCATTAATTTTCATGTCATGTCATTTTCCCATATCAATACATAACACATTCTTCTCTCTGTTATTTTTAGCAATAAATTTATGATAATTTTATTTAATTAACAATTAAAAAAAACAACTTTAAAAGTTCCCTAGTACTTCTAGAGGGGCTGCCTAACAGACTGGGGCACCCCCCATCTAAGAAGCCACTTTCTGGCTATGCAGACCCAAACAAACCTATGGCCAAGAAAGTCTTGAGAAACAAATATTTTGCCAGGGCTGGGCATAACTGTTCTGTTATACCAATAAAGGCTGGTGTAGGACAAAGGTAGGGCTTTCAAATATGCACTCCTTCATTCAGGTATTGGCCAGAAGAATTTACCGAAGATGTTAACACATGCTCTAAATTTTGGCCTCAGTCAGAATTTTCTCATTTACTCTAAAATTATGAACTGCAATTTTTTTTTTTCAGCCTACCAGTTCATTCAAAAGTGATACTTATAAATAGTTAGAACATTCAACACAATCACCAGCTTATTTCTCTTCTTCCTTCTCTCCTTACCAACATCTACATCTACACCTACATCTACAGCTACAGCTATAGCTTCATCTAGCTGCACTGACTGTATTGAGTGATTTTGACAAACACTGGCTGATAATTCACTTTATTAAACTTTTATTAAACCAGCTTTTGTAATCTGGATAGAGAATTTCACAATCTTTGATAAATAATGAATCACTGTAGGTGCATGTGCCAGCTATAGTCTGTCCTGCAATAATGCAATTTTCAAGGAAAAAAATAAATTTCCTCCTCAAATAAAAGCAAATAGACATTTCAGAGAGAAAATAAGAGAATTTGCCCACAAATTTAATTATTTAGAACACTGGGACTAAATATGAAGTTTATTTCTGACCTTCCAATTTCTGTCCTCATACTGCTGAGAATGACACCGTAACGTGTTCTGATATAGTCATCATTTTATGGCTAGGAAACTATAGTGTACCTGAGACTTTTCATTGACAAAGAAATCACTGTGTCCCTGACTCTTTTCACCTCAGTATAGAGAGAAATAATTGCTCTAAGCCAAGATAGTAAGAAGACTATCTAGCTTCAAAATATACAGGCTGGAAAATATTTCATTTCTTTCAAAACTGCTCCTGTTTTCTCAATGAACTTTACAGCTTAAAAAAAGTTGGTTTTCAAAAATATTGGTTAGTCATTAATATTTGTAAAACATTTTTTAAACCTCTTACCATTTAGTTATAGTTTATATATTTTTTTCCACCCTTCACTTACACTTATTTTGGACTCTGAAGAATATATTCAGTTCACTTTCCCAGGGGTGGCTTAACTCCACAGTAAGACAGACTGTACAATTAAAATTATTTTCTTTGAGAAACCTATAAAACTGAAGTCTTTAGTGTGTGTTTATGGCACATCATAAAATTGTTTTTATGTGAGCTTGAAAAGTATAATCATCTGCAAATAGTAAAGATAAAAAAAAAAAAAAAAAAAAAAAAAAAAAGCCTGGAACTTCCACACAAAAATTCAAAATTAAGGTTTTCTCAAAAAAACCTGATTAAATCCGGAAAGCTTAAATACAGATTGTAGCACACCAAACTCTCTAGACACTACAATTGCAGAAATAAAAAAATTTGAATGCATTTGTGTATTTGTTATAAGAAAACGCTTTGGGCCAATGTAGTATCATTGTTATACAGTAAACACTAAATAACATTTGCAGTGTCATTCTCAAAAGCTTGCAAACCAGATTGGAGGAACAAAACTAAGTGCTTATAACTTCTTCGTTAATTTTTATTTTGTACAGATCTATAAGAAATGATACTGTAAATGATTAACTACGTTGATTTAAGGACACTGAAGACCATCCAGATTTCTGTATAGCACAGAATCTGAAACATTTAATATTAATATAATTAGACTACCAACGCTGATAGTTTTATTTATTTGCTAATCCTCCTAAAGTCAGCAAGATGGAACAGACAGCAAAAAAACAATCATTCTATCTTAACAATACAAAATTGTACCTTTATTTGGATGAATAAATAAAGCTACAAAACTAGCAAATCTTGCATATAAGTACCCCAATATGTTGTCATACTTTTCAGACTATTCTCATAGTAACTAAGACAGAAAAACTAAGACAGTAACTAAGACTTGGGGTGTTCAAAAATCTTCACACTATAGTCTAAATTATATTAGTTGAATCCATACTTTTCTATGTAGGAGTACTGATGTGAACAGTTAAGAAGCCTGGTATAAAAATCAATAAAATTGAAAGTTTGATTTATCACTCTGGAGTGTCTTGGTGTCATATTGACATACTTGGATCCTGGCAATGATATCTCTTTATGCATGTGTGAGATTTATATGTGACATTATTTGTACACATTAATATATACATATGTGTACACTCATATACATATGCAGTCATATGTGTATATGTATTTACATATGCACACATCTATGCTGAATTGCATTAGTTACAACTGGCAGAAAATTTAGTCTTTAGTTTTCAAAAATCTGTCAATGTTTTCTGAGGTGTGCCACTGGGATTTCCAAATGACAATTATTAGATGCATTTTTTTGGCAAAAAGGGAATGTAAGTAAAAGTTCATTTTCATTAAATGCCTTCAGCTCCCTATCTTCTTACACATTATTGTTTACCATCTGTAATGCTGCATTGACCTTTTGACAGTGGCCAAGGATGAAATAGCAAAAATGAAGTTTTCTGTTTTTCTTTCTTGTGTCATTCACTTGTAAGGGTGAGGAACAGTGGGAAAAAATCAAAATAACAGTTGGTTTTTGGAGGATGTATTTTAATGAAATGATGATGGCATGAGACAAAATACAACAAGCTTGGAAACCTATTAAATAAGATTCACCTGAGATCATTGGACAGAGTTTAGGAGGGCAAGGTCAAAGACAAAAAATGTTATGATCAAATGTTATTTCGATTTTTCTAGATTTGAATGGGACTTCTAAATTAGATGCTTATGTGTATGTGTAGGTTTTTAGATAGAACAAATAGATAAGGTGGAGAAAAATATCTCAGTGAATTTTAAGGCAGGTCTCCATTTCTCCACCCTATTTGGCTGGGTTTAAAATAATACTGATGTAAATATAGTGAGAAAAATGTTCACCTAAAATATACAATGCTGTCAGAATGAAGAAATATTATAAAGTTTTTAGAAAATATAAGTTCTGTTTCCATCTCGAACTGATTACTGAACCAATGCAATTCAGAAAAGTGTTCCTTCATAGGTATTGCCATAAACAAGGTTACACAAAAGCTGGCAGTTCCCGAGGTACTCCGGTGGAGCTACGTTGTCAGTCACTGATATTTAACTGGTGTAGTGTATGCACACAGATATTGAGAGATAGCATACAAAGCATATGAATAGTTACTGTGTTTATAGCAGATTGAAACAAGGCAGACTTTACTGAAACAAAGCAGACTTTACTAAAACAAGGGTGAAAAAAAAATGCTTTCTAATATTAAAAAAACACAGAAGTCACAGAAATTCTTCATTTGAGCAGGAAGAGGAAGCTGGGTCATTCTGTGTTTGTCTATATTGCTGCTGCTGGGTAGAAACAGATACCTATAGAGGGAAGGATCTCAGGCAGTTCTGGAGAACAGGTCCAGCAGCTGGCACTGTCTGTCCTAACACATGTAGATTCAGGATTATAATCCTGCCTCCCTTTTACTCATGCACATTGTGTGCACACGCATATTCGAGAAAGTTAATACATTTTAAAAGAAAAGTAGAAAACTTGCATTTAACACAATAGCTAGAACCATTACTTGAGCCCTCTGTAAGTTAAAAAAGCTGAATATCCTGCTAGGAAAAATAAATAAAATGCCATGATTGTAATCTTATCATTTCAGCTGTCCCCAGCTATCTCCTACAGCTTTCTATATATTCACTCAATATCAAACATACTTTAATAGCTAGGACATTCTTTTTAGCAAGAACTATAACATGAAATGTCAGACCTATGCTTTTTTGTTCTAGTATTGCTGCAAGATAGTATGTACCATGTATTGAGGGACAAGGATGGAAAGCTGACCTGGATCAAGCTTGAAATTCATAATTCAGTGCTTTCATAAATGATCTAAGTCAGTACACAGAACTGTGTGGCTGTCTGTGTGCATGCCCATGACTTCATGTCTGTATCTTTGTGCATAAATAGGTTTCAGTTTTCTATGCCTATATCTACCTGATATAATAAGCAAGATCCAGCCTAATTGCATCTATAAGCATAATGGCCAAACCAGTCAAGCTGACGGTTTCAGCTGATCTTATTATCTTGGGAATAACACTTCTCTGACATAGTGGACAGCATCTTGCTGGCATCATATGAACACACACCTATGCATGCTTTTTTGTAGATGTTTCCTAGAATCTCAATTCTCCTCTTGTCATCTAAGTCTAAAAAGATTGCTGTCATGCAAAGGTAAGTTAGGACTTTTCCCACACATTTTTGTCATGAACTGTACCTCATACAGATTAAACTTTTTCTCACAAACAAGAAAGTCTGTTCACCCTTCCAGCTATATTGTGCAGTTGCCTGGACTTTGGAGTTTCCACTGGTAATATCCAGAGGCTTTTCTGAGGTTCTTGCTTTTTCAGGTGAAATTTCACTTTGTATTTTTTTAGTTCCATCCCATTTCTATTATAGAATCATAGAATAGTTAGGGTTGGAAAGGGCCTTAAGATCATATAGTTCCAACCCCCCTGCCATGGGCAGGGACACCTCACACTACACCATGTCACCTAAGGCTATGTCCAACCTGGCCTTGAACATCACCAAGGATAGAGCATTCACAGCTTCCCTGGGCAACTCATTCCAGTGCCTCACCACCCTAACAGTAAAGCATGTCTTCTTTATATCCCATCTAATCTTATACTTTGGTTTTTCCTGTATGTAGCTCTTGTACAGTGTAATACTTGACAACTATTTGTCAACATCCAGTATGATCCTTGAAAGTCCATTTAGTAATCTTGTCAAACTCATTTATACCACTTAGTGGCTGTTAATCAATTACCTTGTCTCCAACTACTTAGATGATTAATGTTTACTGATATGGATTCAGTCCTCTGATATGCTAAAAGCTGAAAGTCTTATTTTTTTTGGAGATTTTGTGTCATTCATTGATGTTGTCATTTAGCCCTTAGCTAAGATGTCACCCAGCCATTCACGTACTCCCTCTCTTCAACAGGAGATAGGGTAGCGAGAAAATGAGAAAGTTTGTGGGCTGAGATAAAGACTGGGAGAATGCCCATAATTCACTGTCACATGTAAAACAGTCAACTTGGAGAAAATTAATTTAATTGATTGCTGATTTAGTAGTGAGAAGCAAGAAAATAAACATTAAATCAGCACCTTTCTACCCACTCTTTCCAGGCCTTTTCCTCCACAATGCTTTCACTACTCTGAGCATGGTGGTAGGGATCTGTGTTTGGTGTTTGTGTGTCTTACAGTCAGTTGTTCCTTCTTCCTCAGAATTTCCTCTGTTCTAGTGTGGGCTCTCTATGGGCCTCAGTTCTTTCAGGAATATTCAGCTCCTTCAGCACAAGTCCTCCCCAAGCTGCAGCAGATATCTGCTCTGCCATGGAGCACCTCATTCTCCTCTGCCCTTGGTATTTCCCCTATTAATTGTCACTGGGTTTGTTTCTCCTCTCTCTGTGCACTGTTTTGTACCTTTTCTTAAATATGTTTTCCTGGAGGTGCCACCAGCTTGGCAGATGTGATCAGCTGTCTCCTGTGGTGGGCTGACAGCTGGAATAGGCCATGTCTGTCACAGGGCAGACATTGACTTCCCACAGAGGCCACCATTGTAACCCCAACTACTCTTCTCTACTACTCCCGCCTACCAAAGCCTTTCCTCCTATACCCAATAAATTAGTTTTACACTTTCAGAAATGCAGTTGCAATACCTATGATACAATATTATATTAATTTTGTTTAAACTATTTTCTCCTTTTGGGGCATTTTTTTACATCAGGTAATGAGGCCTTGATGAAAAATGGAGGAGTTGTTTCAGTACTTTGTGAGAGTTATTCTTTATAGATTTTAGTAACAACAGGGGACTAAAAGTCATCTGGTCTAAAATCCTATAATGCACACCATACAGTTTCAGCCATTGTAATTTATTCTGTTCTGATCCTGATAAATGGTGTTTTACTAAAAAATATGTGGTAGCTGTGCTTAGAAGCTAAAAAAAATGCTGGTGAACTCAGTATTACTAGCCAATGTCTTCAGTCTGAGGTAAGGGTAAGGAATGACTAAGCTCCTTTTCAGAATCACATGGCTGAAACTGTAAGCATCATTAACTGATAACCCGGCACATGATAAATCTCAAGTAGTAGTTGCACCTTATGTTCTAAGGTGTTTGATGGACCTTCTTGCAGAATGTTTACATTGTATAAGTGAAAAAAAAAAAGGAGGAAATAGAAAGTGAAACTATTGATATAATCTAAGTGGAACAAAAGAGATAACTAGCCTACCTAAAGTGGTATTACAAAACTGAATGGCTCTAGACATGTTACTGACTTCACAAGGAGGGCTTTGCTCTATCATCAATGAAAGCTGTTATTCCTATATAGATCAAAGTGGCAGAATTGAAACAGATCTGGAGGAAATTTGGAAACAAACTAAAGTATTTCATGAAATGGCCATGGATGATACCTGTTGGGGTTTTGAAGAAATATGGAAAAGTTAACTTTATGGTTACCTAATCTCTCCTTGTTGTGGCAACTGGTTGCAGAAATATTGATATTAATTGGTTTAATATTGATTACTTGCGGTATGATACAATGTTCCTTCTGGTATTGTATGCGAACTATGATAAATTATGAAGATTGGAAGAGAAATGAAATCAAGCATCAAGTAGAAAAGGGAAGTTATTTCAAAAAGACTTTGGACAGTAATGGTAGTATATAAAATGTTGCAAAAGAATTTGCCAAAGGACAGAAAAAGGGGGGATTTGAAAGAAGGGGGCGCAAAATCACAAAATTAAGTATATAAACCTTTAGATTCAGTTTTAATTAATGTTTGATGGCTTTGTAAAATAGCAATGAAAAATTAATGAGGTGCTTGATTCACAGAAAAAGAAAAAAGAGTACAGCTAGAGAACATACTGAGAATTCTTGTACAAGATAAACCTTTGTAGTTGATGTAATTTTAGGTCTTTATGACCTCAGTACAAAATGAGTGTAAGAAAAATAGGCTACAAGAACAGGACGTAAGGATAAGGAGTATCTGGAATCGCAGGTGTGCAGGATAGGTTGCAGTTAAACTAACTGATAAGTAGAAGGACAGGATGTTTGTTATGTCAGTGGTGTTAACAGACCAATTAAGCTGGCATAAACATCTACTGTGCATGCTTTGAAGGCTGCCAGAAGTGATGAAGATTGAAGAAGTAAAAGACCCTCAGAGACAACCACCACATTTTTGTATGCATTTGGGGAACTTTCTGGAAAATGATGTAATCTATAAGTAGCCTCATGAATATGTATGCCCAGCAGCTATGTAAGGATGGCTCCTATAGCAATACAGAGACACACATTAGGTGGAGCTATTTCCTGCATCTCCCGGTGCCACAATAAAGAATACCTGTTTGTCAACTTGAAAACTTCATTGATGAGTTTGTTCCTAGAGTTTTCGCTGAATCAAAGGAGCTGTGTTGATTTATCAAAGCTCTGAAAACATATTGACAATGTCAGTAAGGTATATTCAGTCCCACTGGCAATGTTCAGTTTATCTTAAGAGAACACTGGGGTATGAGTCTACTAGCCTGTGACCAGGAACCTGAAGAGATCTCACATGAAGTGCCAGTAGACAATGACTGTCATCAGCTTTTACAAACAGATTTCCCTCCTAATAATCTCAGGAATCAGGACTGTCTGGTGAATATTCAGGCTTCATAGAGAAGTTGCAATATGTCTGGAGGGCATTTCTGGATCAGTTGGTCAGAAGCACCCCAAGTTCGGTAATTCATCGTTACTGTACAGAATACTTACATAAAGGACAGTACATTGACTCCCAAGTACTTTCTTGCAATCTACTGTGCCATATTTTGTGAGGATACTAGAAACATGTTGTCTCACCCTTTAATGGTGGGTCTAGCTCAACAGATGGGCAGTCAAATCTGGCTTAACTGCCAGTTAAAAAGACAGAAGTCAATAAAGACAAATGTGTGAGAACGGCAAAGCTGTTAGATGAAATTTGTTGATATCGTTCAGTGTCTTGTCCAAGCCTTGCTCTTTATTGCTCTACTTCTGTCCTTACTAGAAAGAATCATTCAAGCCCACGCAGAGAAAATAAACAGAGCAGCTATCACCCAAATCTTGCTATTTCCGCCAAATCAACAGGTGTTTTTTTCAAACGTTGCTTTTGTTGCATGAGGCTGTGGTTTAGTTCCAGAGGCTTGCCTGTGAGTGAGGAAAGCACAGTCAAGGCCACCAGCAGTGGGATTTAACTTTCAGCAGTCAGACAGAGTGAAGACTCTGGAATTGTTACCTAATAAAGGAAGATAAAAGTCCAGGCGAGATAATCAGCGCGAACTTCCACAATTAAACATACATGTATACTAGTGACAAGGATGCCCTTCTCATTGCTCCTACTTATTGCTCTGAGTAATGATACTAAGACAAAGGGAAAAGGAAGCAGGGAAATAGAAGAGATTAATACAAATTGAGGATGGAAAAATATAGATTTCTTGTGATAAGTAGTGACAAAAATATGCACATAAGAGAGCTAGAAACACAGCAACTATAGGAATCACTCTTGCAAGCCAATGTATTACATGGGATTATAAGAGCTTTTCTTCCTGCAGGCTGTGGTAATTTATATGGTTCAGTTTTGATTTTCATTAAAAAGAAAAGAGCCTGGTTTTTAACAGTGAAGCATAGAGGCTGAAGGATTGCTACTGGGAATTTTCACTCAGAGGAGAGGGGCAGCACTCTGTTCAAACGCAAGGTCTAGACACTGAAATGTAAGTTTCTATATTTCTCCTTGTATCTTGATACTAAAGCAAAAATCAAGAGGCACTTTCAGAGAAGCTTAAAGATACTCAAACCTCAATGACTTCTAATACAATTTCTGTATCAACAGCCTTGGTGTCTTTTGAAAATCTTCACCTAAAGGACTAGTGGAAGTTGGAATGTACTTAGGGCTTCACTTGTTCATGCTTTATTGCTTTTGTCCTTTGGTGTTAGGGTTTTGTTTTTTTTTTTTTTTTTTTTTTTTTTTTTTTTTTTTTTGGGTTTACTTTTTCATCTAAAATTCTTTTATTCCACATCTCTTTGGGAGGAGGGTAGGGAGGATAAGTGGTAGGAGGGGAATGAAGAAGAAATTTCTCTACTGGATCTATGCAAAGAAATAAGGTCAATATTATAAGCAGGAAAAAAGTTTTAAAGGAGATTTGCAGCACTGGATTTCCAGAAATATTTAAATACAAAGTAAATCAACTTCATGTCCACTCTGCACATTGCAGATGCTAAGGCCTGACAATTTTGAAATGGATGTATTGTTTGACCTAAACCAGTCTACCCACGTATTTTGAAAAGAAGATTCAACCCGCCTCTTTAATTTTCAGTGACTGCTTTCTATTTGGCTTGCTTTATTTACAATAAATAATGTCATAAATAGAAGCAGATCGTTATGGAGACAAAGGGAATAACAATTTCATTGACAGCTTGTATTAAATTAACTTGTAAATTTATTCAGTTATTCTCTGGACATAATTTAATTTTCAAATTTGTTCTGTAGTCTGATTTAAGATCTTTTCTCCTCAGTGACCATGATGTGTCTGGGAATCATTTTACTCTGATGTCTTAATTGTTAAAATTTCTGGAATTTTGTATTGTGCCCAGGCACAACATAGGACATTCTGAAGATATTTCCCACCCCTCTTTACATACACATATCCGACTTTTGAAAGTGTTTGTGTTTCGTAGGACTAGTAGACAAATATTTTGTCTCTGGGTGTCAATTCTTTATGCTCCTATATTAAGTGACTTTTTTATCTGAGTATACTAACACATTCATATGTATGCACATGGTAAATGAGGCACTTGAAATTATATTTTCTCTTGCTAAAGGTAGTTGAGAGAAATATGAAAAAAGAAAAAAGAAAAGAAAAGGAAAAGAAAAGGGAAAATAAATATGTTCTATGTGTTTAATGAAACTTTAGAGACATTTAAGAATTCCACTCTTTTAAGTAGAGAATTGAAAATACAAAACCAAAAAAAAGAAAATATAACCAGGTTCTCTGGAGTAAGGAAGAGAAAGGAATATATTTGAAACAGAATTTAAATAAGAACTCAGGAGAATTTTTTATTGAATTTGTTGGTAATACTTTTGCAGATATTTTTCCTTTTTTTATTTTACTTTTAACTCCTTGAAAGTCACAGAATCACAAAATTGTAAGAGTTGGAATGAACCTCTGGCAACCATCTAGTCCAACTCCCAAAAGTCCACTCCACATCAAGATGTTGATGGGACAAATTCTGCTCTTATTTATACTGATGTGAGTCTGAAACAACTGAACTAACATAGCTGTTTAGAATTAGAGCTATTTCTTATTTTTTTTTCTTCTTACCAAATAGATGCTTTCTTGAAAGCCGAAATTCCACCAGATAATTATTGGGAAAGGATTTACCAGGTCCAAGACGACACTTGATGCGTCATGTCTTTGTCCAGTCTTCAGAATATTCAGATACTTGGAACAGTTGAGTGGTTGGAAACCTAGATCTTAGTCCCAAATTTCTCTAAGAAAAATTACAAGTTTCAGTTTGGATATCCTCTCATGACAGAGAAGCTTAAATGGACAATCATAGAATCATAGAACAGTAAGAGTTGGAAAGGACCTTAAGATCATGTAGTTCCAACCCCCCTGCCAAGGGCAGGGACACCTCACACTAAACCATGTCACCTAAGGTTCTGTCCAACCAGACCTTAAACACTGCCAGGAATGGAGCATTCACAGCTTCCCTTGGCAACACATTCCAGTGCCTCACCACTCTCACAGAAAAGAACTTCCTCCTTATATCCAATATAAACTTCCTCTGCTTAAGTTTGAACCTGTTACCCCTTGTGCTATCACTGCAGTGTCTAATGAAGTGTCCCTCAGCATTGTTATAGGCCCTTTCAGCTACTGGAAGGCAGCTATGAGATCTTCATGCAGCTTTCTCTTCTCCAGGCTGAATAGCCCCAACTTTCTCATCTTACCTTCATACGGGAGGTGACCACTCCAATGATAATCCTCATGGCCCTCTTCTGAACTTGTTCCAACAGTTGCATGTCCTTTTTTTATGCTGAAGACACCAGAACTGCACACAGTACTCCAAGTGAGGTCTCACAAGAGCAGAATAGAGGGGCAAGATCACCTCCTTCAACCTGCTGGTCACACTACTTTTGATGCAGTCCACGATACGGTTGGCTTTCTGGGCCACAAGCACACACTGCAGGCTCATGTTCATTTTTTCATGTACCAACACCCCAAAGTCCTTCTCCACAGGGCTGCTCTGAATCTCTTCTCTGCCCAACCTCTAGCTGTGCCTGGGATTGCTCTGACCCAGGTGTAGGACCTTGCACTTGTCATGGTTAAACTTCATCAGGCTGGAATCAGCCCACCTCACAAGTGTGTCAAGGTCCCTCTGGATGGCATCCCTTCCCTCCAGCGTACCCACTGAACCACAGTTTAGTGTCATTGTCAAATTTGCTGAGGGCGCATTCAATGCCACTCTCCATGTGACCAACAAAGGTGTTGAAAAAGTTCGGTCTCAGCACAGATCCCTGAGGGGCACCACTTGTTACTGGTCTGCAGTTGGACATTGAGCCATTGACCACAACTGTTTCCATGCTGCCATCCAGCCAGTTCTTTATCCACCAAGTGGTCTACCTATCAAACTAATGTCTCTCCAATTTAGAGACAAGGATGTCGTGTGGGACACTGTCAAATGCTTTGCACAAGTCCAGGTAGATGACATCAACTGCTCTACCCCTGTCCATCAGTTCCGT
>JANRGW010009999.1:0-34633 GCA_024733675.1 Psilopsiagon aymara
CCCTGGCAGTGTTCAAGGCCAAGTTGGACAGAGCCTTGGGTGGCATGGTTTAGTGTGTGGTGTCACTGCCCATGGCAGGAGAGTTGGAACTAGATGATCTTAAGGTCCTTTCCAACCCTAACTATTCTATGATTCTATGATACTGTTTTACCTAATTTAACTGATGGCAGTTGAGGATGTTCTGGTGGTCCATACTTTCAACCTCAAAAAAAGAAGCTAAAAAAATAAGTGTAGACTGTTCCTAAAGGAAATTTTAATGACTTTAATACACATAAAATGAGAAATGAAGGGAATAAGCAAATAGCAAGATGAATTTTCAATTAATGCTTAAGTATTGTATGTATTTGCAACTTAACATTCATGCTTTTTTTTCCACTGAAACATACCCCTCTCTGTTTCAGAACTTGGCAGGTAGTGTCTTTTGCGTAACAAAATTTAAAGTCTAATAAACAAAATTTGTTTGTTTCTTTAGGCTATTTCAGCTTGAGTGGCAATGTTAATACTTAGTCTGGTTTTGGGGGGTTATCTTACAGGACAATGGGAAATTCATGTGCACAAGCTCTTTGCATACAGATTCAGAACTTACGGAAGTTATTTAGCTTATCAGATTCCTTTTTGTAATGGCATTGCAATTACAAAAAAACTTTTAAAATGTTGCCAAAAGTGTCTGGCAGAATTTGAGAGGTAATTAGAAACTTAGCAAGCTTTTGATTGTAAAGAAAGGCCTGCCAGCAAGTGCCTTGGCCTTTATCCAAACTCATGACAATGACATAGCAAGAATGTAGACAGTATTACCATTGAGTGATTTAGAAAGCAGCTGAATCCATCCTCCAGTATTAGTTTCACCTTTTCTTTTGTATATATTTATAGTGAGATAAGCCAGTTTATTCATGGAAATTGTGTTGTGTTTTATTGTCAAGAGTGCTCTTCTTTTTCAGAATGAAAGACAGTGGATTACCGTGCGCGCAAGAATCAGCTTTACAGAATATTTAGACACCAGAATTTGGCAGATTCATATAAAATTTCTGTGTTCTATTCTAAATTAAAGCACTTCTGTGTGACTAGACAGCTGCTAGCTTGTTCTGTACCTAGCCAGAGATGTGTCTCCCTAACAGTAGCCTGGGACAAAAAATAAACTCAAGCACTCTAATATCTGCATGTTTAAGCGAGTTGGTGTAGGTGAGCAAACCAACTCATTTCTTGTCTCTGGCAAAAGAAAAGTCCAGAGTGGAGGCTTTTAGGGCAGATTTTTTGCTGATCTATACTAGTTCACATTCTATCGGATTTTATGCAATTATTCTTCATTTGTGACAGCACAGGAGATAAATAAGGTATTTTGTGCTCTTTGGCTTATGTATGTCATATAATAACTTTTTTAGAAGAGAAAAAGGGGAAATGGAAGACTATCATTCAATGCATATAGGGTGTCTATGATGCAGAAACAGAGACATTTTACAGTATTCCAGGCATGCTTTGCTAAGGCAGTCTATTCTAATATTGATAGAATAATGGAATAATTAATTTCTGTGTTACAATTTGCCAAGCAGCCAAGCATATTATAAACAGCTAAGCAAAATGCAATTAAATGTGCTGTGTAGTCTTCTATGTAATATCAGCATAATGCCCCTTCATCACCTGATAGAAAGACCTTGTCTGGTAGGAATTGAAAGGTCATGCTGCTTTGTATCTTGATCTTTGCTAACCCATCTTATATTTTACAATTGAGATTTCCCATTTTTCTGTTTCTGCTTGAAATACTCGATAAAGTTAAAATTCTGGGAAGACAGTGGCATGTTTTCTTCATTGCTTGACAGTCATCATGATGTGAGAAGTCATGGGGTTTACCAACAGTGTATTTGTTAATAAAACTGAACTATCAGTGTTATAACTGGAATTTTTTGAGCCCCTTTGCATCAAATATTGTTCAGTAATCTGATTAGATATGAATTATGTCTTCCAAAAAATAATCTAAAATGAAAGAGAAAATGAAAAGTACCAAAGGTATGTTATAGTGATGAATTCTGCACTGGTTGACAGGTAAATTAGATGACATTGTAGGTTTTGTCCACTTACAGTTTGTATCCATGGCAAGTCACACCAGGTGGTGCTGTAATACATGAGCTTTACAATTCTTATTTCTAGCAAGCTAATGCTTTCTTGGGAATATAAACTGTGTATTGGCAGTTTATTATTTTATTTATTCCAGATTCTCTCAAACTGAAAAGGGACAAGCAGTAAGGGACTCATCCTGAGCCTTGATCTTACATTAGAGATTATTCTTGAAGTATAGTTATTGGTCCGAAATGTCTGAAATAACAGATTTCTTAGCATTCATTTTGACTACCTCATTTTGCAAGCAGTGTATTTAGTTTAAATACATATTTTAAATTTTGCATCTATTCGCTATTAACAGAAATTATTTCTTCTCTTTTAAGTAGAAAATGCTAGAAAATGCTGGCAGGTCTGACTTTGGCCTTGTATCAAATAATCATAGAAACATATATAGCCAAGTCGTACTAATCACACCTGTCATGGCTGGAAAAGTCCTGCAGGATTTTGTTTATCTTCATCTCCTTTCTTTCTTTCCTCTTTTTTATCACTTTCTTCTCTTACTTTATATACTTATTTTTTCTTTCTTTCATTTTTTGAGGAAGAAATAGATCAACCTCTAGAAATTTTGTATTCTTTGCATGCAGTGCTAGGAGTTCATCTCATGGATTGTCAGTATGACAGCTTTTAAATTTGAGATAATTATGCTGTTTTACATAACTTTTGCAATTGAGATTTATTTTACTTGAAAAGATTCAAAGGAAAGACTTAATGAAATTTCTTCCTTTCATTGAACAAATAAAATCTCTATCCTGTTGTGACTTTAACTGATTTTAAGAATTTTTGAAAGATGGAAATGGAAAGGCTAATTACTAGCTTTCTAGGGCCATATTGTAATACAGAAGAGGGCTGTATATTGAAAAGACTAGGAAGAATATATAGGAAGCCATTGCTCTGGCCAAGTGTCTAGAAGTAGAAAGCCCCAAACCAAAATGCAGTACAGTCTTTGTTTTCTTACAACTGTGCTTTAAAACCAGTGTCAAATATGTTCTAATTCAGTAAATGGAAAAGAACCTGGAACATTGTTCCCTCCTGTTTTGTTTTGTTTTTTTTCTTTTTTTCCTAGGGGCCTCTAAGTTTACAAGGTGCCAAACAGGATACCTGGATATCCCACCAAATTCCACCTCCCCACCCCTCCCTTAGCTTTCAGTGGGAAGAACAGCCCCAGACCTTGGCTTACGATAGCATATGTTAATGACTATCCTTATTTGAGAAAGCATGTGTGCCCATGTTTTAAGCTGGTTCACTGGATCAGGCCTAAAATAAAATGTAGGAAAGTGACTGAGATTCAACAAGGCCCTGCAAGTGCTGGACCTGAGACAGGCGAGCTACGGATTAGAAGTGCAATTTAGAAAGGGCTGAGAGCAAATTTGGAACAAAGAGTGGGAGGCTGAGGTAAGTATGGATGACAAGGTGAAAAGTGAAGCCAAAGGCTGGAGAAATTACAGTATATGATCAGGTTGGATAATTACTCAGATATAGACGTCTATGATCATGATGCTCAGAATTCATTTGGGGCACCTATGCTTGAATAAATCAACCAGAATGAGCTTCTGTGCCTCACGTCAAAGAAACAAGTATAGGACTGGAAGAAAAATTTGGGGTCATCTAGTTTCATTTTCCTTCAGGACAAAACTGAAGTAAGCACTCGTACAAGAGGTTCAGGTCTTAACTCCCACTCTAAATACCTCCCCTCTCCCTTCTGTACACCACCCCTCACACACACCCTCCTGTCCTGACCCCAGCTTTATTTGAATCACTGTTATGGTGTAATTTAGGGGCTGCTTCTTTGTAAACATAATTGCAAGACTTCTAATAGAACTTTGAAAGTGATATCTGATAGTCTTTAAAAATTTATACCCTACCCCTAATGCTGGATTCTTTCTTTCTTATTTTGGTACAGAGTTGCTTTTAAGTATGGCTCTTGAGCATGCCACTGCCTTCTAACGTGTCTCTGGTAACCCAATAGGATGCATGTTATTTTACACTGAACTGAATTTGATCTCAGCTGATGAAATTCTTCTTTTTCTATTTTTTTCTTCTTCAGGAGGGTTTTATAACTTATATGGTTGAATGGGAGAGGGAAGCTGTATTAGTAGATTGAGTTAAGTGAATTGCACTTGTGCAGGGTTTACTTGTAGTTGGTAGCACAGGTTTTCAAACCTGACCTCATGTGCTGTTTTACTTGGTTATGCAATTCAGGAAAATCCAAGCAGAAGGGGATGCTTCCAGTTCATTCAACTCCTTTTTTTTTCTCAGTGTGGTCAGAGTCACCTTCAACTCATCTGGTAAGAGGCAGTATTGGTTTTGCTGCTGCAATTCAGTGATAATCTTTGCTAGTAGAAAGGCAAATGCTAACAGGATCAGATAGTCTCAGAGTTTGTAGAGTTTAACACTTCAAAGCATGAAGAGTGGTGTCCAAAATCATTTTCTCTGAGTCCGCAATGGCTATTTGTACCTCTGCAGTGTATGTACTCACATTACAGAGTATTTTTTTCTTTTGCTGAATTTCTATTTATGAAAGAGGGAAAATTGTGAGACCATTGTCTTTTGTATCACTAAAGTCTGAAATATTTCCAGGAAAATCTCCAAAATAATACACACACACAAGCATTTATAGACACATGTATCAAAACTAGAAAAACAGAGGTAGCTCATGTGTGTTATTGTTAACAGAGCTTTTACAGATACAAAGATTAAAGTAATAGGAAGTCCAACTAACAAATGTCTAGATAATCCAGGTCTCCTGCATCTCAGTAGGTGTCTTGAAATTATATTCTTTGTTCTTACTGCTATGTTTATGCCTGGTAACAAGGAAAGTAGATTTTTAGCTTGCTGTTTCATGTAGATATTATTTACAAAATCTTCAGTTGTAAAACTTCTTTGTATCCCAGTCATCAGAAGAGACAAAATGGTGAGAAGGGAAACAGATGAGCTGAATCTAACTGGTGTATTCAAAGTCATGTGTCAGGGTACTGCCTGAGCTGAGAACAGAGTAGTAGCCCAACTGTTTCCATTTATTAATTTTGTTCAAATGTCAGCCAAAATGTAATTTAGATTTTGGCAGAGAAAAGATTCTTAAATATAAAGAAAAATGATGTTGAGTTGGACCAAAATGTGCAGTTATTTTTTTTCAGGGGAAAGCTACCATGAAAATAATTGGGCTGTAGTAAATATTGCTGGGTTTATTTCACTTTGGTTTAGAATTCAGTATTGCAAATTATTAAAGTCTTGCAGATTACGTGCCCTGAACTACAAGTTCTACTTCACTGAAGGTGTTTGATCAGTTTTTTTATATGTTGGGTTTTCTTTGGTGGGCTCTTTGGGAATTCCAGTTTGACTGTGTTGGTTAAAATGTTTTGAATGTGTGGTTCTCACAGGTTCACTCCTAATGATATATGCGGGGCAATTGCCATTTGTTTGTGTGTCCATCTTCTTAGGAAGATCCCTGGGACATCTCTTGATCTGTCTATACCCTTCCTCTCATACTACTGTTGCCTACCTCTGCTTCTTCCCTGCACTTGTTGCCTTTGGTGTTGTCCTCTTTTGGGTGTATTCCGCTTTGCTCATAGTTCCTTAGCCTCCTTTTTCTTTTTGCTTGGGCATAATTAATTTTAAGTTTCTTCCTTCTGTTGCCTTTTCTTCTTTATAACATCTTCAGCTCTGCTCTGATGGGTTTAATCATAACATCCCTCATGGTAGTTTCCAGGTGTGTGTATATGTGTCTCATTAGCACATCTCTGAATGTTTACTCAAACATGGTACATCATTTTGCCTCTCAGTGTATGCCTTACTGTGCATGTTCTGTGTAATTTCCCAATTCTCATTTTATTTTCTGTAATTCCTTCTGTATGCTCTTCAGTCATCTCTTTCTCAGCTCTTCATGTCTATATAAAAAGTCTTTGATTACTTTCCTGTTACATGCTATTTTTCCCTTTAAACATTTTACTTCCATAGCAATTTCTGTAGCAGTAATCTCCTGATCCTGTGTAGTGTAGTTTATGATGTCTTTGGTTTTATAACATTAGCTATTGTGCTTAGTTGTTTTATTATGTGCATACCTTACACAAATAGTCTATGTGTAATAATGAATTTTAAGAGTGCTGTGAAAATAAGCTACTCCTTCGGCTTCTCGTAGCAGAGAAAACCTGCCATAATGAGTTGACTTGTGTGTGAACTGATTTGCAGTTCTGTTTGAGTTCTGAAATGCAGTTCTGCATTTGATTTGTAGGAAATTGCTTGCAAATTTAGGCTGTTACTTTATTTTTAACATATAAAGACCTGTGGTCTTACTTTCATGTCTCTACGATGTCAGTGTTGTACCATTTAACCGCTTAGTAATACAGCTGACGTTTAAGCCAAATGCGTGTAAACTGGCTTTGTGGAATTTAGTCCACATGTTTCATTCCTGCAGTCTGTATCCCTTAACCCAGAGCTATGCCCAGTGGGGGGAGGCGGGGTGGTTTTTAAGGGTTTTGGAGGGTCATTTTGGTTGGGTGGGGCTTTTTGTTTGTTTGTTTGTTTGGGGTTTTTTTTGTTTGGGTTTTTTTTTGTTTGGTTGGTTGGTTTTTAACAAAATATTTGATTGCATATCAAATGTGTGACCAAATGTGGCTTTGTAGTCTGTGTATGGGTTGGTTTCTTTTTCTGTAGGCATTAATATTGTTTTTTATCCTATATCTAGTTTTCCTACAATGTTTTTGCAGTCACTACTTTTAGAGGTGCTTTATTCACTGAAGTTTAGTCAGCACTCTGATGCCTTTCTGTGGCTGCACTTATTAGTGGGAAAAGACTCATCTTGTGATTGTTCATGACAGTTATTCATGGGTACACTCTTTCTTCTTTAATTTTGGACAATAACCACCTCTTCCTCAGCTTCTTCCTGCTGCTGCTGCTACCTCCTCAGCCTGCTAGCGCAGCTGAACCATCCTGCTTTTCTCAGAAGCTGTGCCTGCTTTCGGTTTTCAAACAAATTTCTTCCCAATTGATGTCGTGGCAGAGGAACTCAGTGGACAGTACCTCATCACTCCTCCTTGGCTGTGGCCTTCTCTGTCATTGCTATATATCGCTGATATTTCTTAAGGTCTACACTTATTAATGTGTATGTCAGAAAGTGTTGTTTCCTTACATTTTCTCCATTCACAACCGATTTTAAGTATGGTGCTTAATCTGAAACCCAGCACAGGCCTATTCAAGTGTGAAACACCATTTGTGTCTCTGATCTCCTATGTTCCAAATATTTCTACAAATAATTGAGTTTGTTTAAGTCTGGCAGTCACATTCGTAACTGCCACAGCATCCCTTGAGTAAAAGGGGTAAAGCTTTGCTTGTGACATTATTAGTGTATGTTGCTGTATATGGATGGAATTCTCTAATATTTTTTTTTGGATGTTATCCTTGTTTCTTAAAGGGGTTTATATTCTGATTGCTTTCTACAAGGAATTTCTCTGAAGTGTGGCAGCTCTTATGGTATCACATTTTAAGAGTGCCTAAGTAATTCAGATCCATCTAGGGCTACCACTGGTTTGCCATGCAGTTAGTGGAGCATAATGCCCACAATGCCTAGATTACAATCCGGGGTAAGGAGCCCAGTCTGACACAGATGTGTCTGTACTTTTCCTACCTGTTGTGTAGAAAGTCGTACCTGGTGGTTCCAGACATTTAGCAGAGCCTGCATACTAAGTTAGCCTTATTTTGTCTGTGCTTTTTTTTAGTAGCTGCATGAATTGGATTTCGGTATACCTTACCTGTGTGATTCCATTTGAAGAAGGCATCAGTGCCATGTGCTACAAGTAATGGCTAAAATATGAACGTATGTTTGTCAATACATAGGATTTTGTTTTGCGTACCAGTGATAATTCTTTATAATATTCCTCAGTATAGGTAGTACTGTAGTCTAGTAGAATGTGTCTTTGCTGTTTAGCTATAGCTTTCTTCAGTGAAATAAACTGCAAAGGCAAATACGTCTTTTCACAGTGACCTCTTTTTAGATAGGATCATCACAGGAGCTTTATCGGAGTACTTAAATAGGTGCCTGACTCAAAACCCAGAAAGTTTAATAGAAATGGAATTGATATTGATAGTGACTTCTGTAACCGGTGGGCTGGATCTGCGCTTATGACAGTACAGAGACTCATAGCCCTGGAATCTAGGTCTTTGATTTGTGCCTTGTAGTTGCTAAGAAAAGCCATGAAAACCTTGTTTCTGTCTTTATTGAAATAGACTATCTGCACATTTTTTTCTGCTTCAGAGTTCTTTTGTCTAGCTCTAAACTTGTACTTGAGAACAACATCGTGCACTTAAGGCATTTGCACTGTTTATGACACTGAACCTTTCTAATTAAAGAAAAATATGTGGGCTGGAATCTCAAGCTGATGTACATCAGCAAAACTCCATTAACTTTTATAGAGATATGCTGCTTAATTTTAATATTAGCCTTTCAGCAGAAGTATGGTTAAGAAATGAAAGTTGAAAAGAGCAGGAATTGAACTGAAAAGAGTTTTACTCAAATCTGTTACGTCTGCCAAGTGCAAATATGTTAAAATCCCCATGCTGAGGGAAAAAAAAATAAATCCATACAATTTTTTTGCTCACTGAACCATTTAAGCTGTTGATTCATCTGCAGACACATTTCAAAATCTCTGAACAGTTAAATTTAGGAAAAAAAAAAAACCCCACAACACAGAACTAAAAAAATCCAAGCTGTTTCTTGGTCAACTGCCTAGTCTTGTATAAGACACAGTATAGGCTTTCACAATAAGAATTGGATGAAGTTTGTTTAGTGGATGTAACAACTGCTGGAAACCAAACTGGTACGCATCATTCCCAATGGTGGCAGTAACTACACCATGCAGTTGAGAAAATCATGTTTTATCATTCAGCTTGTGTCTTCACTGCAAAATTAACTTGAATGATTTATCTCAGATTAGCTTAACACTGATGAGAGCAACTGCACTGGAAAATAGCTCAAGAGCTTCACACAATGATTGAGCGACTGCAGAATGATTGTGTTAGTGTCCGATAATAAGATGTGCCAATGTAAGCTGTAACTAGTGATTTCTAATGGGCTAGCTAACTTGAATCAAAGCACTGCCATGCTCAACTTAAGGTTTTAAAAAGGTGTAATCCATTATTAAGACAGATTTACCAGACCCTACTGTTTCACAAACCAGGTGCAACATTTTATGTCCTTGGTGTTTTCAACAGGTTTGCAAATTCTTGAATCCAGGTAAATTGAAATACATGGACAGGTCAGTCAGCTTGCTGCATTCATCAACTACATTCAGCCAGGCTTTTGAAGTAGAAAGATGATCAGGCATTTTCATATATTTAGTCTTCCCTTTGTGGAAGAGATTGATATTACATGATAGAGTGACACTGTAAGTTACCCTAGTAGATTCAGTGATCCAAAATGGGCATATAAGTAACTTTTGAAATATTAGGTTGTTTAGATGTGGCTCCCTAGGCAGGTGAGATGTGATCAATCAGGTCAGCATTTTAAAGCCGCTAATCCTGTTCCATTCTCCTTACATCAGCTGAAAGCAGATGAAGTCTGTGGTGAGGCTCTGCTGCCTGTGAGTATTTGCTGTCCTAGTCCACATTTACTCTTCGTGTGACCATGCTGGTCTTTCAGCACCCTTCTGTTCGTGCAGCCACATTCAGTCAGATTTCTTCCCATGATCTGGCTCTGTTTTCTGACACAGAGCAGTAATACTAGCAGTCACCTTCATTCTGCATGGCAGGGTTTTTTTTGCCTAACATTTTGAGGCAAACCTAAATAGATCCCTTGAATCAGCTGTTTTGAACTACATGTATTTTTCTGGCATTGTCTTGGTGTGATGCTTCCTGAGCATATTTTAGATGTTGCTTTTAGAGATTTTTGTTTTTAATTTGCTGTATATGATCTCAAAGTGCTTTATAACATATGTCTCTTAAATACTTGCTATTGTTTGGTAGGGTTTTTTGAGTATGTCACTTTCCTGTTTCTTCTCTTGATAAGAATTTAATGCATGTGTTTGACTTCTTTCTTTCAGATATTGATTCTTTTCCTACCATGTTCTGAGACTTTCTCTTACTCCCTGTCTTCATTTATATAATTACCACAGTGGTATTTATAGGAAGTAATTGTTTCCCATGTGTGTCTTTCTGAGACTTCAGATAAACATACCTTTTGTGCCTCTCAAGGCCCAATAATATAGTTTGGTGCCATTAGAATCATAGAATAGTTAGGGTTGGAAAGGACCTTAAGATCATCTAGTTCCAACTCTCCTGCCATGGGCAGAGACACCACACACTAAATAGTGTCACCCAAGACTCCGTCCAGCCTGGCCTTGAACACTGCCAGGGATGGAGCATTCACAGCCTCCCTGGGCAACCCATTCCAGTGCCTCACCACCCTCACAGTAAAGAATTTCTTCCTTATATCCAATCTAAACTTCCCCTGTTTAAGTTTACACCTGTTTTCTCTTGTTCTGTCACTGCAGTCCCTTATGAAGAGTTTCACCATCACCTTTGTAGGCCCCCTTCAGATACTGGAAGGCTGCTATGATGTCTCCACACAGCCTTCTCTTCTCCAGGCTGAACAGCTGTAACTTTCTCATCCTATCTTCACATGGGAGGTGCTTCAGTCCCTTGATCATCCTCGTGGCCCTCCTCTGCACTTGTTCCAACAGCTGCATGTTGTTTTGATGTAGAGGACACCAGAACTGCACACAGTACTTCAAGTGAGTTCTCACAAGAGCAGAGTAGAGGTGCAGGATCATCTCCCTCAACCTGCTGGTCATGGTCCTTTTGATGCTGCCCAGGATATGGTTGTGTTTCTGGGCTGCGATCGCACAATAACGGCTCATGTTAAGTTTCTCAAACTATTGAACCAAGTGCAAGTGTCCATTTGGTGCAAGCAGATATATGATGTGCTGATTTGGGGTTTTCTGCTGAGGGTTACCCTACAGTCTGTATGCATGCTGTGTAGTAAACCAGTGCAGAGTAAGCTGGAGAGAAATCTAGGTACCACTTCCATCATCAGCCTGTGAAGTTTGAAAATAAATTAAAATCTGCTAGCAGTCCTTAAATTGTTTGCACTTCTGAAGCCTGCTTTGGCATGAGAAGTGCTGTTCTCTGAGCTGGTTTCAGACAATGCACACACATGCAGGACTGTGACAGTGGGGTGCTGGTGCATGTTTTTAGAAAGCAACATGCTAAGCTTACAGCTGGAGTATTTTTGCAATAAGGGAGAAATACCTGAGTTTAAATGAACTAGCTGTGAAGCAGCTAGTTCATCAGCAGTGAAGCAAAAGCTCCAGCTATAACATATACATCCAGGCTTCCAGTCAGGCTTACATCATATGTGGTTAAGCTTGTGTGACAGTTGTTCCTGTTATGATGTGGCTAAATTAAAGAGACGTGTTGTATTAGAAGTAGCCTTTCTTCTACACTTAACTTCCAAAGTCTAAAAAACCCTCCTGTACTAATATTTCATGATTGGGCTGAGACATCCCTAAATCAACGTACCGTTTTCCCCCCTCTTTCTTTGCTTTTGCTGATTTTAATTCTGTGGCCTTTACCGGTGTACTCAGCTTCCTATCTCCTTTGTTATGTAAATTGGTATGAGCTTCTTTGCAGCATTCACTTAGAGATAGTAAGTAATCATGAAGGATTTCACATGGATGAAGACAGTGTGAGAGGGACTGTAAATTTGGATTTTTTACCTAACAACAGTGGACTCTACTGCTGTGTGCCATATGGATTCAGATAGCTTTTATTTCGGAGTAGCTACCAAGAACTTAGCAAAAAATCACTATCCCTCCCTAAAATTTCAAGTGCCACTTAAGATGTTGCTAAATATGTAGAAGTCTGCAAATCTTTTAAGCTGGTTTTTAGTTACCAGATTTCGTATCAAATGTGAGGTTCCAGAAGTATACAGTAGGGGTTCTAGGACTGAAAAGTGATTGTTCTTGAAGTACTCCAGTCATGTTTACAGCTCCTTACTGAATTTCTAGAGTAAGAAGAAAATGCCCGAGGGGTATTGTTTGGGGAAAAATAGGACTGTGCACATCTGTCATTTGAAGAATTATTCATGTAAAAAATGAATCTTGGATGCCTGAGATAGGATTACTTGTGTGGAAAAGGTGAAGTAGGCTGTAGGTGTAAAAGGCATGTTGGCATCATTTTATATCATCAGGCAAGAAATCATATGTTGGAATGTGCATGTATTTGTGACTTTAAGCTGAAGCACATGACCTGAGGAGTAATGCTAGTAACTGTGTGTGCTTGGAAAGTGTAAATGTAAGCCTGCAAAACTATGAAGTTTGTTTGAAAGATAAGCAACAATTCTGAGTCTCAGTTTAGTTTGTCTTCTGAGTTTTGTAAGGCTTTCAGATTTTTGGGCTTGCCCTCCCCTTCCACAAGTACAAAGGCTAGATTAAGATTTTCTGTTTTAAGTGAAAGCTAATGTTCTTACATAATTGCAGGATTCCAGAGCCATGGCTTCGGGAAAAGTAAAAGACAAGTATCACATGGTTTACAGCAAAGTAGTGAGAGCTGACTACACCACATGAGCATGGCTCACAGGGAGAAACTGTTGTGCTTCTGTTTGTCCCCATGAAAATGAGTTTTTCAAAGCACCAGGGGCTACATGGAACAAAAAATTACCCTAGATACTTGACTCCAAAACCTGACTTCATTACAGAGCCAGCATTTCTTAACACTAGGCGTTTTTTTTTTGTTCTGAGAGCTCAATATGTGCAACTTCAAACAATTTTTCAAATTCATTTTCCTTCTGAAATGAAAAAAAAGTTCAGAGAATTAATGAGCAGATCTTGGCTTGTGGCATCAACAGCCTGATTTTCGTGAGGGCTGGGCATGGTGTCTGTGCTGAGCTGAGTTCTGTGAAAATCTTGGCTTGCCTGTGCTGAATTCTCTTGGGAATCAGGGTCACCTAATGAACAGCCTTGAGGGGCTTCCTCTGCTTCATTACTGTGTCTTTGTATTCTACCTGTTCCCTGTTGGTTGATGGAGCTTCTTGGACAAAGAACAAGAAAGCACACTGTTGAAAACAATTCTGAATGGCAGGAGTGGAGTAAATGTTTGAGTAGGTCTTTTTACTGCTGCCTTCCAGCATTTTCCTTCTATATTCAGAAAGAAAAACTTTAAAAAAAATTCAAACAATACTCATGCCTGACTTTGTTTCATGCCTTTCTCTGTTTGGTCTCTGTAGGCCCAAGTCAGTCTGCTGTTGCTCTGCTACCTTGTTCCTACTTTTTCTAGAAAACTAGTTTTATTTAACTTAATCTTAGCCTGGTAGAAGATTAAGCTGTAGTTCTTGTGCTGTTTCAACTTGGAGAATAACACAATTTTCCTGGATGTTTTAAATCCTTATTTGAATTGAGTATCAGAAAAATAGTTAAAATATGTATATTTAAAATATTTAATTTCCTTTCCCATGCATTTGGTGAAAAGGAATGTGCCAATACAGCTGTTTTTAAATGAGTCATACTGTAGCTATTGCTGAAATAGAAGGGATTCGGAAGCCTGTTATTTTGAATTAACTCTGCTGAAGGCACAATAGCACAGTTTCATTTAAAGTGCACTGGAGGATAGCTGCTCTGGCAGCCCTTGTGGTTCCTTATTTTTTCCTTTTCCATGTTTTCTGTATGTAATCTGTTCTGTTTTCAAGTAACCTGATAGCTTTTCTAGCTACCAGCAATTCAAACTTACTGTGTGGTCTGATTTTGATCAGGTCAGAATTTACCAGTCATTTTGCAGTTTGTGTTTGTCAGTTCTACTGATGATGGGGAAACTCAAAACAAGGCTTCATTGAATTTGAGATGGTAACACCAAAACCTTACAGTGTTTGATTCTCCGCTCTGTTTTGCAGCTGTAAGGCTTTCCTGTGAAAAAGATGTAAGGAATGATTCTTTTCTCTTGGGGTGAAAAATTGCCTGACCTTTTAATAACTGTGCTTTCTTATGCAAGTCACATTACTGATAGTTAATCCAATCATTATTCCTTTTCCTGTCAAGTAATGATCAGCACTTTCTGCATGTACCTAAGAAGTGGACAGCCAAGTTGAGTCCAAAGCCCTGCATAGCTGGAGAGCTCCCTCTCTCAAGAGGATCAAGAGGCTGTTGACCATAGAAACCACCAGCTTTCAGGAACCAAAATATGAAAAAGAATGAAGGGGAGAGGGGAAGTTAAATGTGTGAAACTCAAAGTGAAAAAAGCAGAGGGAAATTCCATGTAAAAGACACAAGTTTTTACTAATGACTGATGTCAGTAGTTAATTCCCATAAAAATCTTAAGGTACTGCTTTGGCAACCTTGACTCAGAGTAGTGTAAACAAGTATGAGACAGTAAATTGAAAAGGGAAGAAGGTGAAAAACATTTTAGTAACCTCGTTTAGGAATCTGAGGTGTAAAATAAAGGGGCCAGTGTCCTTAGGTGGGGTTTTGAAGAATACATGTGTGCTTTGTGGAAAACCAGGATGATAATCACAGAAGATGTTAACAGAATTCAGAGCACTGCTGTACACTGAATTAAGATATTTTAATGTAAGTTGTTCTTAGACTGTAATAAAAATGGGTGTTGGTAATTTCACCTCTGTTCAGCATTGATTTAGAAATGTTAGTGTCCTCATTCTTAGTTAATTTGAATGGACTTCACAATTTGATAGTTATACTGAAATCTTGGGTCATGGTAGAGTTATTCCAGGCAGGTTCCAGTAGTTTTCTGTGGAATCTGCTACTTTGCAGTAATAAGATTGAGATGCAGCTGTGTGAAGGTATCAGGCATTAAACATATGAGAAAAGAGCGTGAAATACCTGTCTTTTTTGAGAAAGAAAAGAAAATTCATCATGAGGTTCTTGATCTCTAGCTCTTTAAAGGAAGTCTCTAGAGACTTCTAAAGGAAGTTTCTAGAGATTCCACTATCAGATGGAGCCCAGGGAAGAAAAAAATCCATGATCCCAAACCTTGGGGTCCTTTTAGAGTTATCTTGAGGACATTTAAATTATTAATACAAAGCCCAGTACACATGAAATGCTGTATTCTGATATGCTGATGCATCCCCATGTTGCAGTACTTGTGCATCTGTATGTCATCACTGACTCACTTGATAGGGAGATGGGATTTCCTCATGCCTTTCAATTTTCTTTCTGTTGGCAGATAATTCTTAACATATGTTTATTTGTTTGACATTGCCCTAATGAGTGCAAATACTTTTGTTCTTTATAAAAGAGAAACTAAATATAAGTCCAGAGTTTAATAAGGCATTAATGTTACTTTCTCTTGTAGCAAATCTAATCTTGTATAGATATTTTCATAATTCCATACTGAGAGAAGGAGAGTTTTGAAGGCTATTTCATTAATACGTCATCCTTTACAGATATTAAATGGATTTAATTGTTTAGAGTTGAGTCAGTTATTTTCTTTCTAAGCTGCCACTTACCATTGCACAGATAATCACATTTGGCAGTCCTTTTTTGGTTGAGCAATGAAAATTGAATTAATATATCACAGAGATAAAATTTGCTCATAATTCTGCTGTTCATGAAGTGAGGGCTGTAGAGGAGAATGCTCACTGTGCCATGGGGTACTTTGCCTACAAATATAAAGCTTGATCTGTGGCATCACACGGTCTTGCACTGGTGGACAAATGTCTCTCAAAGAATTTGGGTGATATTTCCTACTACTTCTTTGCACTTCATTCAGATGCTCTGTTGCTGTTCAGGGGGTATAATCAATGAAACCAGTTTAGTCAACAGTTATCTCCAAAGGAATTTCCTTGTAGAATTTTTCAGGTAAAAGTGTGTGTTTCTTTGAATTGCCCATTTGTAATTTGCTGTAACACTGGTGCCTAGATTAGTATCCAGCAGAAGGTGAACTGAGTATTTGAGAGAAAATCCACATGTCATCCTGCTCCGAGAACTGGAAACAGCTGTCTAATGGGAATGGGAGCTTAGAGCTTGGTAATTCTTTTTTTTTCCTGATGGTATCTGGAATTGGGTTTTTGTTGTTTGGGGATTTTTTTACCCTTCTTTGGTCTTTCTAAGGGTTTTAAGTTACCAGCTTTCATGTATAAAGGCAGTTGCTGAGTATACTGTTTTTTTTCAAGTGACGATTCAGATTAAGTGCATGTTAGCTTATGGCGTTTGAAAGGATTCTTTTCAAATTTGAGATTTCTGTGATTTTTTTTCATTAATTTAGGCTTTCTGTGATTGTGTAAAAATATAGCATTATTGTACTATGGCACATTTATGATTGTCTAATGACTGTTAAAATTTATTATATCTATTTTAAGAAGTATTAAAAAGGAGGACTTTCCTATGGCCGACTGTATGTATCAGTAAGCTAGTTTCACTGTGATAATATGATCTTTGTATTGACTTTGTTTCCTTTGTTAACACTGGAATACATAACTAAAGGAAGTCAAAGCTTCTTAATGAGCAAAAGCAACCCAACTCTTTCCTGAGGTACACAACTGCTGTCACAATACTGACAGTGCACAGGTGATGTAAGAGGATCAGATCAGTGTATTGCACTGTTCCCTGAGACTACCTACATGTCTATTTTGGTTGTACTGAGCTCACTCACCACTATCTTTTCTGGGATTGTTACCACTTATGTACTGAAGCTAACATGTGAAACATGACAGAGGACTAGCTGTCTTTATATTGGTGGTAAAGAGAATATGGGAGGAATTTCTCATGTTGCCATTAGGATTCTGCTTTCTGTAAAAGTCTTCCCAGTGCACTGATTTTTGAGTAACAGCATGAGTCAAAGCCAGAAATGTTTTGAAAGCAAGGGTGATTCTAAGACATACTCATGCACTGATTGCAACTTGCCTCACATGGGACCCCTGCCTTCAGGGAAGTATGCTTAGAAGAAGTGATGCTTTTTTGGCATTCACTCAAATCTTTGAACATATTATATTAGTACAGAATTATAATTTAGTGCAAGTTGCAGTATCAGGAAGGTTGTTGAAAGTTCAAGTCTTGGTGCACAAACTGTTGACATTTTGCTGCTGGCACTAGGTAATGATGCATGTATTTGCTTGACAGCTCATTTCTGCACACAGGGAAGAATTTCTTTGCTATCATTCAGGCACAAAATAGATGCGCATGAGCACCAGGCCTTGGAAAGATGAGGCCCTGCAATGTGGAAAGGGAATTGCGCATAACAGGCAACACACTTAAGTGTAAAGGTGCCTAAAGTTGCTTGCAGTATTTAAACAAAGATACAAATTTAAAATGTTCAAGCTGTCAAGTAAATATGATTATGGAATTGGTAAAAGTGGAAATATAGAATCCTGTCTTTTGTCTGGTTTTCATCCCATTATACCTCTGCTCTTGGTGAGCCTGATGATCAACAACCTCTAAATGCCAGGGCAAAGGGGATAGGTATTGCAATCTGTAGACGTAACATGTCCTGAAGGGACAGAGGAGCACGGGCAGAGAAACAAGATGCCGACATTAAAAGAAGCGGGTTTCTGATCATGTCGTTTGTCTAACTTCCTTCTTGCAAAGGCAGAGTGGAGGCAATTGCATGTGGCCTTTCAAACAGCTACAGCTCCCTTCTTCCTATGGGAAGAAATTCAAGAGTTGTAACAGGCTTGAACCCTGAGCAGGTATTAAGAGTTGGCACGTTTGTTGCCTCTAGAAGTAAATCAACTGCTGATAAGGTGAAGAAATCACATGTTGAGACAGGTTATAAAACCACAGATCCACGTGGTTGTTGAGATGGTCTGTCAGGCTTAGGAGATTTTGAATGTTAAGTTCATTGGCAGACTGCCTGTCACAGTATTGATAGGGCATATGGGAACAATGCTCTAATGGTACCCTGAATTAATCCGGTAACAGCCTAAGTTGGGACAGGTGTCACTGGCATGCCTGGGTTACCCTGACTGTTGCACACCGGATCTTCCCTCCAGAGCCATGCAGACAGCTTAAGCTGTGCAGCTGCCATTATATTCTGTTCTGAGACATGCTATTTGCATGCCTTATAGCTCTTTCGCCACAGACAGCTCAGCCTCAGAGCCTTTTACCAAAGGTGGATCATCCTTTCTGTCATGCCATAATAATGGATTTTTTGTTTCCATGGCTCAGAGAAAAAGGTGATGCTCCAAGTCATGGCTGGATAAGCTGCTTTTGTTTCCCCCCTGATTTCATGACTGGAGAAAGGGAACGGGCTGCAGAATGATCCAGGTCCAATATAGACTTGACTTTCTCTGTGCCCTCCTTTCCCCCTCAGTAAATCTGTGCTCGATAAGATAAGCTGCAGGAGTATTTGCAACAGTGCCAGCAGGATAAATATTTCGGTATTTCTAGCTGATTTTATGATTGGCGTGTGTTCACCTCCCTTTTTTGGCAAAGGTTAGCCCCCTTAGATGTACTGCTCTTCATTTCATCTTCTTCTCCCATCTGTTCTGTCTCCCTTCAGTAGAAACTGAGCAGATGCAGCTCCCACACGGGCTGCTGGATAGCTCTGTCTCCCATACGGGAGAAATATCTATGTGTGGAGTAGAGTGGTGCCCTGCTATTCTCACACATCACATGGTACCATGAGGGCAGACCAGAGGCTCTCTGAAACTCTGATAATGTCATTTCCCTTTGTCAGCTCATACAGATGAGGAAATACCACTGCCCCCCCTCAGTTCAGTGATGTTGATTCCCAAGCTGAAGCTGGGAACCAAGATAATCCAAACAACCTTTTCCTGAGCAACCAGGTTATCATAGCAGTACGTAAGAGAAAAAAATCTTTTAAATATTTAAACCATGATACAGCAAGTAAAAAAAGAATAGTGCATGTACATAAGGTATGCAGAATTTATAGATGACAGTTATACAAAACCTGTGATTATCTGTATAATAAAGCCATAAAGACAGAAAATATTTGCACTGAAAAACTCCAAACTCATTGGCAGGTGGCCATTTCATTAGGGAAGAAATTTTATTTGCCAGCTCCAGACCCTTGCTTCATTTCACTGACTTTTAAAGAAGATTTTGTAGTGTCTGTCTGTGAGAACGAACAATTTTATACCATGAGTTCTGTGTAGAGAGAAACGCTATCTTTGAGTAAAGTTGTCTTCCTGTTAATTTAAAATTACCTCTGTGAGGCAAGCAGTTATTTATTACAAGTAGTTATTTATTATAAATACTACATCACCAGACTACATATGAAGCAAAATGGTTTGCAGTGAAGCTGGTTTGCATTTGGTTGGTGACCAGATGTCTGGGCTCATTTTGTCTTCTGGCTCTTACCTTTGACATCTTTTGATTTCCTAGTTGATACTAACTTCAAGCAAGTGAAGTCCCATTAGAAAGATAGTGATTATTATTCATGCTTCTTGAAATCTCAGTTTATACTTACTTAACCATTTTTAATACTATACTTTGAAATGTTTTATGGTCAACTGAATGAGATTGCTGGGTAGGTAATAGCATGACAGATGACATAGCTGTTTTGCCAAGCAACAGGCCAGGGACATATTCCCTCTGCTGTGTGGTGGCAGTAAGGGGAATGGTGCTCCTGGCACGAGCACCTGTGATCAGAGCTGCAAACCCTTGCATCAGGCTATGTGAAAAGGTGTGTGCCACATGTGCAGGGTCACATTGTCATTGCTAGAGACTCAGGTCAGGCTCTGGTCTCTGCTTTCCTAGTGCATTGTTGGAATTCTCAGAGCCACGGTTTGAATGGAGGAGACAGAGAACAAATGGGGAATGTGATAAGAAAAATAGTATGCATGTCCTGAACACATTCATGTGAGCGTGGTATTTTAGCCAGTGATGCAAGAATGGCTGTATTGTGTAAGATACCAGCAGCTGTAGCTCTGGGTATTTTCTCCCAAAGGAGAAGTCTTCTTAATGCTTTTTTAGTTAATAATTTTAGTTAATTGTTAATGGAAAGAATGGTTACTTTGACTTTTGGAAGGAAGGTGTGATTTATGTAGTATGAGGTTTTAAACACTGCATGCTGCTGGCTTAGTAATTCATATCATAAATGTCATAAAACATTTATGGTAGTGGGCACTAAGGAAAAAAACCAGCTATGGAATCTTTAGCTTTGCATGGAGGTACTGTTCAAGTCTTTGTCAAGCTAGATATATGCATCATATGTAGGTGTGTAGTAGAGATGAGAAGGGGCGTTTTTGTGTTTATATAAAACTCAAAGATTGAGGAGATGCTAAGTCTTTCACATCTTTGAAACTAGATGGTCCTCTCACTACAGCTAAGATTTTCAATATATTTGATCATTACAGGTAACTCAAATTTAAGATATTGCAGAAAGTGTTATCTTCAAAGAGTTACAGTGCAACATTTCCTAAAAATAAGGCTGTTCTAGGGTGTTTGAAGTCTAGTCTCTGAAAACCATCAACCATACCTCAAATTATCGATTTCTGTGTTCACTGTTATTGTTTGCAAAATTATATTGAGAAATTGAGGAAATATGCCATTGAAATTGAAAATTGAGTAGCATAAATATCATATATTGTGCTCTTAAGCATTTCTTTAAACTGGCAGATTTGAATATGGGAAAGATGATCATATATTTCCTCTGTTTCCTTCCCTAAGTTTCGGTGTATTATGGTAAATTCAGAAGAACCTTGTGGAGCTTATTATTTTGTCAACTTACATCTACAAGTCCTTGCAGACAGGAACATCTTTTTCTGAATAATAATAGTAATTTAATGACTTGAGTGCATTTGGATTCCAGTGGCTGAAATAATTTTCACCCTTAAACTTCCCAGACATCTATCTGAGGCACTGTTGATCTCTATCCCTGCCTGTTTTGCCAGTCCAGATGTTCTTTATCTCATGTATGTCTTCAGGCCTTTGTTTTAGTAACTGTCTTTGTCTCCACCATCTGGATTTTTTTTCACTCTGTTGCCTTTGTGTGGAACACAGATCCTCTTAACTGATGTCCACACGACTTAAGAGTCAAAAGTCATGTCTTTGCACGTCCCTATCATACACCTACAATTTCTGTTTCATTCCTCTTTCACCAGATTTAGATAGTAGACTTTTTGAAGGAAGTACTTGGACTCTTAATTTGCAAGACTGTGGAGCCCTATGAAAGTTGTAGTGAAGAACCTGCTGGCAGGTTAAAATTGTTGCGTAATTTTTCAGGCAAGGCACACTGAAAGCCAGGAATATTATTTCAGGATAAATTTTTGTGCCTGTGCCTATTACTTAGGAAGTGTATGTAGAGGGGCCATAGAGGAGATGATAGTAAAAGCCAAGCTGCTAAGAATATGAAATGCAGTATAGTAGCGGTGGGTTTAAGTTGCTGCATAACCAGCAGGTTGAGAGGGGTTGTCCTGCCTGTCTGTTCTGCTCTGGTGAGACCCCACATGCAGTGCCTCATTTCGCCCTCGGGCTCCCAATGTGAGAAGGACACGGTCCTGTTGGACTGGGTCAAGGGGAGAGCGGAAGATGATCAGAGGGCTGGAGCACCTCTGCTGCAAAGACAGGCTGAGAGTGTTGGGGTGGTTCAGCCTGGAGAAGAGGAAGCTCTGGAAAGACCTCCTTGTGGCCTTTCAGTATTTAAAGGGGGCCTATAAGAAAGATGGGTACAGACTTTTTTCACACGGAAAAGATAAGGGGTGATGGGCACAAGTTACTGGTGGGGAGATAACTGGGCACAAGAAGAAAATTTTTCATGATGAGAAAAATCAGCCATTGGAATAATCTCCCCAGGGAACTGGTGGATGCTCCAATGCTGGGCACTTTTAAGATTCAGCTGGACAGGGTGCTGGGACATGTAGTCTCTAGGTCATGCTTTACCAAGAAAGGTTGGACCAGGTAAATCTTGAGGTTCCTTCCAACTTGGTATTCTAATGGGACCTGTAGCAGTATGACAAGAGATAATGGTTTTAAACTAAAAGAAGGTAGATTTAGAGTAGCTATAAGGAAAAAAATTTTTTTTTTCTGGGTTTAAACCACAACAGGTTGCCCAGAGAGGCTGTAGATGTGCCATCCGTGCAAGCATTGTTTGGACAGGGCTCTGAGCAGCCTGATCTAGTTGAAGATGACCCTGCTCATTGTGGGAAGGGGTGCAGGTTAGGTAACCTTTAAAGGTCCCTTCCAAAGCAAACCGTTGTATGATTCTAGGAATGATGTCATTAATAACATTGAAGTATCAGTTCTCTGTTTTTTTGACAGAGCAGAAAAAGGATTCTGAGGTGGCAAGCTATTATGTAATAAATTGAAAAATGCACTCATGTTTGGTCATATATTTCTACCGATGCATCCTTATTTTTCAGTCCCTTCTTTATAGATGATGTAACATTAAAAAAAAATAAATGTTTATTTCTCTTTCAGCCATTAATGAATTTCCTGAAGATATATTTACAAATAAAGAACGGCAGCAAGGAGGAGTTCTGCTTCATATCATTGCTGTAAGTTTCCTTCCACTGTGCTTAATTTTTGTTTTCCTTTTGTTAATAAGATGTTAGTTATTTTAGTGACCTTACTAAAATAGAGCTCTGTATATATCAGCATGTTTCTAACACTTTGATTTAATTATTTCTGATATGTCTATACATACGTTTTGGGGACATGGTTTAATGGTGGACTTGTTAGTATTAGGTTAATGGTTTGACTTGGTGATATTTGGGGTCTTTTCCAACCTAAAGGATTCTGTGATTTATTTAAGAAAATGATGCAGGTCTTTCTTTCCTGTTGTGCCATTGTGCAAAGGATGCAATTGCAATTAGAATATAAAACCCGTGAAGAAATACAGAATATGTTGTGTGGAGTTTCAAAAGGCCTGCAGGCTCTGGTTTTTCATTACCAGCTCAGGAAAGTAAAGTAAAAAGGAGTTGTGTTTGTTAGACAACAGTAGGATTGGGCCCACTTCCTGAGCACAGCACATGAAGACACAGAAGACAGTGGGCAATCATGTGTGCAGAGAACCAGCATCATTCCTGAGTGGTCTGATGCAGTGAGCCATGGTCAGGGTCCACTGTTTTCCAGGTGTGATTATTTCTTGGGTATTGTTAATCAACATGGTGTTACTTTCTATGTAATTACATGGTCTGATAGTTCATGGTAAATACAGATGATGACTACGTAACTAACAAGCCTTTGTAAGGGTCTGTCAAACATTCTTGTTCTAAACTTAATCTTACATTCAATAATCTGATTTTATGGCATAAATTGATCAGCAGAAAGATATTTATTTGGAATGGAATAGAAAGTGAAGCTATGTATTTCTACTAGTGTGAATAAATACAGCATTGCCTTCTTTCCTCTTTTCATGTATAGGAAAAATCTGAAGTATTTCCTGAATTTATTTTTTTTACAGGCTCTTTATATGTTTTATGCTTTGGCTATAGTATGTGATGACTTCTTTGTTCCATCCCTAGAGAAAATTTGTGAGGTATGTTAAAGAACTTTATTAATTTTTTGGAAATCCATTTAGACAATATTATAGAATCAACCATTTTGTGCCATTGTTGTTTGGAGTTAATTCCTGTCAACTTTTTGGCCTTGGTACTTTTCAAATTATTTGAGCTTTCCATCAAAAAATTATCCTTGGTCTGGACATATTGGTCCCCTTGGCCACACTCAAGGAGAAAAAATTAAAGATTTAATAAGATCAGATGGCAAAACGCACTATTAAATACCTGAAGCATGTAGCCAGGATGCATATGGCATATGGATGAGTTGGGTTTATTAATGTACTCTCAGTTTTAAAAATCACTTGTGAAAATAAATCATACATGGACAAATTAATGTGTTGGCCGTGCAAATTTTATTGCAATTTTACCGCTATATCAGCAAGGGGAAAGCAAGCGTATGTGGTCCTAACATAAAGTAGAGAAAAGGGAAAAGGCATGGGAAAAGTATGCGCCTTAGTTTGATATGTAATGAGAGTACATGTTTTGTATAGAAAGAATAGTAACTAAATGTAATTCCTTTGCATAACTGTTGAGAAGACTTTGCAAAATTACATGTAGTATTCTGATTGAGTTGATTGGGACAGTGTAGAATTTATAGTTGGCCTGTAAATGTTGTGTTAGGTAAGGCTTTGTTGAACTACTACAAAACGAATACAAAATGCAAACCAGATTTTAATTCCCTTTTGAGGGCAAAATGAAAATCTTTTCTCCTTTGAAATGTGTGTGACCATTTTCTGAAAAACTGCCGTAGCTAATTAAAAAGCCTATTTTGTTATGGATATATGTACTAAATTCCTGTTAGTATTACTCAGAGCTATGTACTTATCGGTAGAAAAACAGAAGAATAGGGAGACAGCCAGTTACAGTAAAATACTCAAGAGGGATCTTGTCTTTCCTCTTCAGATCTCCTGTCTTCAGCATTCACCTTATAACACCATATTTAAGTTGTGCCAGTTGGTTGTACCAATTAAGTTGTCAATGATCCTTCATAAAATCATTGTCTCTAATGTTCTGCTGAACATTAACACAGCTAAGAAGAACTCAGGTAGCACACTTAGGTTTCAGCTCCTGCAACAGTATGACTGGTAGTAGGCCGAATGGTGCACTAAGGGCTTTTGTTTATTTTGTCATGTTCTGTAGGATCCCATTTTCATCAGCTCAAAATGTTCCACACTGCCTGAAAAACACATGTTTTTTCTATCACTCTTTTTGTCACTAATCACTTTTCGATCCTTGGGAGAAAAATGAGATACCGAAGATGAGTCTAGAGACTCTAGAAAAGGAAAAAGCTCCTCTGTAACTCCTTCTTTATAGTTCAAGGGAAAGATCTTCAGACAGTATTAAATTGATACAGCCCACTTGTAGAGAGCTACATGAGTTCTGCTGGTCTGAGAGCTCTTATTTCTATCTTATTAGAGCTTAAGAGATGCTGTCATAAAAGTAGATCTGTCTGCAGTACACAGGCCTCTCTGTGTCTGATTATACTAATTTTGTCTGTGTCAGCAGACTCACTTATGATTAACACAGCTGCAAAGTGAAGCCGGAATCAGGCCTGCTATTGCAAGATTTACACTCTGAGATTATATTTTTCTCTTACGGATTTTTATTTGTAAATTTTAGGAGCCCTTAATTCTTTAATGATTGCGTTTAGAGTTCCAAGTGTTAATGAGACCAATTTGAGATGCTTATAATCTTTTTTGAATCTGCAGAGATGCTTTTCTCTAAGCTACATGTAAGCCGCAATTGGCTGTTCAGTTATATATAAGTAATGTTGTCTGACCCTTCACTAAGTTAGGGTATAAACATTTTATCTGCCGAAAGTTTATTTGCCTTCTCAAAGGCAGTGTCTTAGTTTGTATCATAGTGACTGTTGATCCTTTAACAGCACTGTGACCAGAAAATGAAGAGCTTCTATCTTTGCAGCTCTAGAAGTGTGCAATGTAAATACAGTAGCAGTGCTGAAATTACCTATGCTTTTCTTCTAGAAACTACATTTGAGTGAAGATGTTGCTGGAGCCACATTCATGGCAGCAGGGAGCTCCACTCCAGAACTGTTTGCGTCTGTTATAGGTATGGAGCCCACACACTAGCTCTTATGAGATCTGCTGTTAAAAAAGCAGCAGCATATCAAGCAGAGGTATCCAAAAGTGCTTTCATTCTGTCAATTTATAATCAGCAATAGCAGCTGTCAGCTAGTGTGCAGTTCATGGTACAATTAACTACTCAAAATATCTCATGAAACTCTGAAGCTCCTCTCAAAACACAGTGATGAATAGCTGTTTCTGAACATAGGAAATAAAGGAAGAGACTTATTGCAGGCCCCTGAGAGAGAAGTTGAGATATATGAGAATGGATTAAGAGCAGCCCTGAAGGGAAAGTCTTGGGGGTGTTGATTAATGAGAAGCGCGGTGTGACCCAGCAGTGTGAGTTTGCAGCCCAGAAGGCTAAATGTATTCTGGACTGCATCAAAAGAAGCCTTTCACAACTTACCTAGGGAGCCTGTTCCAGTGCCTCAGCACTCTTACAGTGAATAAGTTCTTCATTATATCTAATCTAAATCTACCCATTTTTAGTTTCAAGCCATTACCCCTTGTCTTGTCACTACAGACCCTGGTAAAAAGTCCCTCTCCAGCTTTCTTGTAGGCTTTCTTTAGGTACTGGAAGCACTGCTATAGTCTCCTGTCTTCTTTTCTCAAGGCTGAACAACTGCAGCTCTCTCAGCTTTTCTTCATAGGAGAGGTATTCTATCCCTCTAATCACTTTTGTGGCCCTCTTCTGGAGCTGCCTTAACAGGTTCATGTCTTTCCTGTGCTGAGGACTCCAGGTGGAGCCTCACCAGAGCAGAGTACAGGGACAGAATTATCTCCCTGTAACTGCTGGCTGCTCTTCTTTTGATGCAGCCTAGGATATGGTTGGCCATTGTCCAACTTATGCCTAGTTTTTCATCCACCAGTACCCCCAAGTCTCCCTCTGCAGGGTTGCTCTCAGTACCTCCATCTCCCAGACTGTATTGATATTGGGGTTTGCCCTGGCCCAGGTGCAGGACCTTGCACTTGGCCTCATTGAACCTTGTGTAATAATGCGTGCTTCCTTCCCTCTGCAGGTGTATTTATCACTCACGGAGATGTAGGAGTAGGGACCATTGTCGGTTCAGCAGTTTTCAACATCCTCTGCATTGTTGGTGTCTGTGGAATGTTTGCAGGACAGGTTAGTAAGATACTTCCTTCTATGGAGTTCAGTTGCTTACAATTTAGGTTTCCATGAGCAAATATCAGACAAAACAAAACCCCACAAACAAACAAAAAAAACAACACCCCTCCAAAATAAGAACAACAATAACAATAACCCCAAAATGGCAACAAAACCAAAACAAAACCAAACAAAACACAAAAACCACAGCTCAACAAACAAACAAAACAACCAAAAAAAGGAGCGTAAGTCAAAGCCAAAAACGAACTGACATTGTGAAAACTGCCAAATGTTACAAGTAGCAGATGTTTCCAAACAGTTCAGCTGTAGTTTCAGCACTCTGAACATGTAGTTTGCATAGGAAACTGATGGGGATCAAAGATTCTGGGACACAAGGTTTGCTCCATCTACTCAGTAGATGGTTAGACTGTACGTCATATTTTTTCACGAATTAAGTCCAATATATACACAAATATAATCAAGTGGGAACCATTGATTTACTTCAGTACAATGAATTGTATTTTACAATTAAAATTATGACCAATTAAAATATCATTAGTAAAAAATGAATTTCATTAATGGAAGTTTCTCTGTGATTTTTATTACTAGTGATTATTGTAGTTCTATTGTCTTAACAGACTGATATGTCTTCTGTTAGCATGAAGCTGTGGCTGGTTCCAGAATCACTGCTAATAATAATTTTGCTCACACGCCTAAGTGGTTGCAAGATAGAGGCCTTTGTTTTGTCTTTAAAATTGCATATTTTATTGGCTGAAGGTATGGTACAAGGCTGCCCCATCCCTGGCAGTGTTCAGGGCCAGGTTGGATGGGGCTTTAAGCAGCCTGGTCTAGTGGAAGTTGTCCCTGCCTGTGGTAGGGAGGTTGGAACTAGGTGGTCTTTAAGGTCCCTTCCAATCCAGACCATTCTATGATTTTATGATGTTTTTCAGGTGGTTTGTCTCACGCAGTGGGCTGTGTTCCGGGACTCTGTGTACTATACAATATCTGTGGTTGTACTTATACTTGTAAGTAGCTCTCTTACCAATTAATGTGTTTCATTGCTTGAAGCTAACCATAGATAAGCACTAGTAAAACACAGTTTTCCTAGCTAATTCTAGTGACACCTGAAAGTGATAGCTCAGCTCCACAATATGGTCCAAATATGAATACTTCATACAACCCCACAGAATACATGTCCATCACTGTCCATTCATTTTGTACCTACAATAAAAAGTTCTTGCAGGCTAGCAGGCTAGTGTTGCTCACTTGCAGTGAGCATTCTCTTCTGACCTAAGGAATTTCCTGTTGTGGAGGTGAAAAATTTTGAGCCGCATCTCTGTTTTGAATAGGGAATGTAGCTCTTTGTTGCTTCTACACAGTTATTTCTCAGATTCTGGGTAAGCTTTTCTAAATGGGATACCACTTTGCTCATCTAGAGTAGTGGAGGAGTTACCAAACACACACATTTACTGGGTTTGGTGGTAGGAAGGGAAGAATCCGCTTAGTTTGATTTGTAATGAATATGGATCACTAGCTGGCCACTCAGTTACAGGAATTATATAGGGTGGAGTAAAATGTGTATAATCACTTGGCCTCAAAGCAGGAGTAAAATGCCTGTCTTTTCTACCAAAACTAGTCCAGCTGTTAAAAGGACTCAGAGCTAGGCCTCTTTGGAATATATGACTCTGTTGTTATTTACACAGGACAGCATTGTATGTACATTGTGCATATCTGTCTCTTTGACATGCTCACACTGTCTTACTCAGTAGTGTTTATGACAGTCACTGAGAGGGATCCAAGCCTTTTTCACAAGGTTTGTGCTTTGTGAGGGGCACAGTCCATACACTGAAAGTTCTGGTTAGAAAGGGTCAAAACTCAAGTAGCTTCTGGTTAGAAATGACTGATATTTATTAAATAAATGTGACTGATTTTCAAGATAGATCAGAGAAGTGGTCAATTTATGTGTTTCTTTTTTTTTTTTTTTTTCCTCCCCTTCTTCTAGTTCATATATGATGAGAAAATAGAATGGTAAGTTGTGTAAATTATTCCCTACAGTACCATCTCTACTATGGGACTGATCACCAAATAGAGTTGCAGTGTAATTAGCTTTCATTCATACATGCTGGGAATACGAGCTGGATTTGACACCTAGAAAATCATATGTATTTTCTTTGATTATATTTTTTATGATGATCAGGGAAAACTAAAAGAAAGTGTAAGAACCTGGAAACATTAACAAAGTAAGTAGGCTGTATTTAGGCCTGAAGATTCACATGTGCAGAGAGGAAAAGTGAAGGTCTGCTGATTCTGGCTGTTAATATTTACGGGGGTGCGAGGTGTCCCAAAGAACAGTCCAACATACGATCCTAGTGGAAGAGCATAAGCATCTTCTAGAAGAGTCCTCTTGAGTGCCTAGCCTGTGCTTCAGTGCTGAAATGATGAAAGGCCTTGGCGTTATCCTCAGAGGGTAGCTGTGGTTTCAGTCTGCATAGCACGTTTCTGAAATATATGCATTACGTATTTGCATGCTTATTGGAACCTGAGAGTCTGCTTCCCCTCCATTCTGTTGAGACACCATTTAATCTTAATGATGTGAATCCTGTGTACACAAATGTGACTTGTACTAGATGTTTGATTCACACCCCTGCATAAAACTTGAAGAGCATACAGCTGTTTAATGGCCTTATAACACTTTTTTTTTTTTGTCTCTCTGAGGTGGGAAAGCCTTGTACTCATCATTATGTATTCATTCTACATACTTATCATGAAGTAAGTGCTTTTCTCCTGTGTAGGCCCTTTAGGTCTTAATTGACCATCATTCTTTTTATGTGGTTTTGTCCTTGGTCTTCCTGCTGAGAACGTGCATCTAGGCTTTACTGCTTGCTTGCATAAGTTGTTCTCAGATGCTTAGAAGTTGGACAAGGATATGCAACAATCCAACTTTTTCAGATCTTTTCATTTGCGCTTTCAGATACAATGTGAGGATGCAAAATTTCTTCAGCCTTAAAAGCAAGAATGTTGGAAATGGTGACACAGTCAACAATGAGCTCGAAGATGGTAATAAATATTATGCCTCTAGTTGTGATGACCCATCCATTCCATTACTATGGAAAGGTAAGGCTGAGCAGACAGGACTTTGAAAAAGAGTAGTTCACACGGTACCATTTTTATTTCTTTAACGTATATCTAAACAGTGTTACTATTCAGTCAGAAACAGGAATTTTCATTGGATTAATTTAATAATTAAGCCGTCAGATTGCCAGATGGAAAAAAATCCAAAGCCAAATCAATTTTTTTTTTTTATATCTATATTTTGAAAACAAGCTGCTCGGCGCATTAGCAGTTTTGCTCCTGTTTTGTCTCCTGTTCATTGATGAGCTACAGCACTGTGAAAGAAATCTTTGAAATACTTTAATCTCATTTTGCAATGAGTTGCTGTGAACATTGACTATGACATCGTCAAGCCTTTGAATGTGGAGGTATGTACATACGAGGTTCAGAGGATACCTCCTAGGGCAGTAGTCACTTATGTATTCAAGTGGGGACACAGGGTAAGGGTGATTCAGTGAAAGAGCACAGATATTAGTGGGTCTTACATCTGAGGTATTTGTTGGGTTAATTGAGGCTTGGCTGGCTTCATAAGATGAGCTACACCTTGCCAGCAGCAGCTTTCAGAAACAGAAGTAGTGCTAGTAGCCCTGAGGAAACTACAGCTGGTGTCTGCCTTACCTCCATCCAGGGGTTAGCAGGTTTTAGAATCTGCCAAAAAACCTCATATGGGTTCACTAAAGTATAGGTTTAATCTTAATCTGATTTTCACAGGAGGAAAGTGATTACTTCCCAAAAAAAGAATGCTTGATTTGGGTGAGGAGCTTTGTTCCTTCCAAGGATGCTTAGTCAGTTGCTCAAGGTGCAGATAAAAGCGGGTCCACATGCTGCACAGCTCTCTTCTATGCTTCTAAGTTTTATTATTTTCAAAAGCTTCCAGTGGTATAATATAAAAGCTTCCATTACTCAAGTTTGAGAATTAAAAAAGAGAGCTTTTCACCATAGGACAGATTCAATTTCGAAGGTGAGTTTTATACACACAGGTAAAGGCAAAATATTTGTACTTTATAAATAATGCTCGCATTTTAGAAGTACAAGCATGGGGCTCACTGCCCTTGGCTTTTATTGTGTTGACCCAGATTTCCACCAGGTGGCATGGTTCGATTTCTGCCTAACCCAGCAGCTCCTGAAAAAAGTGGGTTTCTGAGGGTGTGTTCAGGAGTCAGCTATAACTCAGCAAGAAGTTTTCTGTTGATTTTGACAGGGACAGGGTTGTTAGTGATGACACTTCATGGTGAGTAGGAAATTTGGTAGTTTGTTGAAAGGAAAAGCCATTATCAGAAGGTATTTTTCTAAGGAATATCACAAAGGAGAAGCCAAAAAGGCTTTTCTCTTTCACATTTGTGAAAACTACTTTTGTGTTTTTTAGGTGGAGCCTGTTTGTACCATATAGGGCCAAATTATATATGTTTACGGGCATAGGGAGTGAGATGGAAGAACTGTTATGAAAAGAGAAATGTGCTGCAGTAACTCAAAACACCTTTTCTGGGTTTTTTGTCTTTTTGATTTTTTGGGTTTTTTTTTATAGTGATGTATTCTACACCACTGCTGAGGTGTTTTGTTTTTTTTTATTGTGGTATTTCATCAAAGCACAATATATTTGGTCACTGTCTCCTTAGTGCTATAAGAAATAATTCCAGAGTAACTGCAGTGCTTTGAAGTTTTTTCATGATACTGTAGCAAAAAGAAGCATTTTTAGACCTCACTGGAGAAACTCACCTGAAAGCACTTAATCTGATTAAATTGTTAAAAAGATACCTGGCCTTTTTGCCTTACCAGGATTACTATCAAACATTTCCTTTTTTTTTTTTTTTAACTAAAGTGAATGTTAAGCTACTGTGGTTGAAGACCTCTTCTGTGAGGACTGATTCCTAGGAAGATTGTCTGGCTCTATATTCATTCACAGATATTCTGCTATACTCTTTAAGAGTCATTGGAATGGATGTGCTCCTTATTTGCATCATCAGCTGTAGTACCCAGCAAGGTTAATTTCTTTTAGATGTTGGGGTGGAGGGAGGATAGCTGCTCCTTTATGTTTACCAAAGGCAAAATTACTACTAGTTCTACTATCCTGCAAGACAAAACCACAGAGTGGAATTTTTGAATAGGACATACTTCTTTATGAAACCAAAGATCTCTTTATGACACTTCAGGTGACTCCAGTGTACTCACTGAAAATTCATTGTAGTGAAACAAAGGAAGACACTCCAGTGCCAAAGGGTAAAAGATATAGCTGTTTACTGGTGATTTATAGACTTGATTTTTCTTGTTGAATGATAATGAAAGGATATACTTTTTCAGCTTCAAATTTTAGAAGATGCTTGAGGCAGCAGAACCTTTATTGCGTGATATAATTTACTTGCATGCATGGATCCAGTCTTCTTCCTGAAAAACAAAAATAATTCAACCCTGTAACAATGCAAAAAACTAACAATATAGATTTCTGTGTGTTTAGAACAAGTCCATTTTAATTCCTTTGAGTTGAATGTTTTCTTAGATTTCCTTTGCTTCCTGACTGGAGCCGTGCACTAATAATTATCTTGCACTTCTACCTCCTAAATTCTCTTCTTCTTCATAATGTAAGTAACTTAGCACAAAAGGGGAGTTGGGAGGGTGAAGCTAAGCAAACAGAAAACAAGCATCAAAGAACTTTGGTTGGCTTTTTTTCCATGTAGTAATTAATATTTATTAAAGTCATATGCATATTTCCTACACTGCTTTCTAACACCACATGGGTATGTCTCCTGTCTGCTGAGCCTTGCTCTGCTTGCTGTTTGTAGTCTGTCGCATTTGTGAGAATGTTGGCTTGTTTTTAAACTCTGACATTCGTTACCTGTACTTGTGTTTATTCCAAATATAAGTTTGTTTCTCTGTGTTCTTAACACAGTAGAACAAAACTTGTAACCTTTGTACAAGTTCCTTTATATTAACAAAGGTTTACTTAATACATTTGTTCTTGACAATTGGTGTTTTTTTCATTGTTTCAAATCTGTTCGAGTTAGAGATACTGAATATTACTTCCCTTGAGTCTAAAAAGAGTGACTTTGCGTGATGGGAAGCATGGTAAGATCAGTTCACAACTAACTTTGTCCATTGTGACCATTAGTGAAGGGGATGCAGCAGTATGGCAAAAACAGTGTTGTGATGGTGGATGAGATCATCTGTTCCAGTCCCCCCAAATATCGGTTCCCTGAAGCTGGATTACGGATTATGATTACAAATAAATTTGGACCACGCACCAGAATGCGGATGGCAAGCCGTCTTATCATTAATGAGGTAGGTTCTTTAAGAAAAGAATAAATTACTATGAGGCAGAGGGGTTGCTAAAGAGCCGTGTTCACAGTTATTTTGGAATGCGGATTCTCCCATGTTCCTAGGGATGGGCTAGAGTTATATCTTTCTCTAGCAGCTATGTCACAGCAGATTTGAAGATGGATTCCTAATTGGCAGTGCTGCCTGTCTTAACAGGAAGGCAGTCACCAAGAAGGGACTTCTTCATTTCCCATCCAGAAGATGTTTATTTCAGTGTATGTGTGTCTGTATATGAACACATTTGGGGTTTATCTGCAGCAGATGAACTGGGTTAGATCATTACAAAAGTGGTCAGGCAAAGAAAGAAATCATGGACAACCAAAAATCTCTTAAGAACTGCTGTTATATTAGGAGCACCTCAGGATCACATCAGATATTTGCCTACCTTCTTAGTCTTATCTGTAGTCTTCAACTCAAAATGAAAATGGGCCAAAATATTTTTATGAGGGGAATTTGCCCTAGACAGTTTCAGGTATCTCTAACTTAATGTATTGTCACCACCTTTATATTTATTGCTTGTTTCATATCCTGTAGTTGAAGTGACAGAACTGGCCTTGTGACTCTCTTCTGAGCATGTATGAAATACTTGGGTGAAATTTTTTAGCCTTCCAACCTTAACTTCTATGAAAGCAGAAATTTATCCTTTGCTCCCTACAGTGTCAAATATGAGAGGTTTTTACTCTCACAAATGAAATAATTTCAGTAGTTTAGGAAATCCTCATCCTCAGAGCAATGAGAAGAGCGTGCAGCAAGCTCACTGCCCTGGACTTCAAGACAGCAGACTTTGGCTTCTTCAGGAACCTGCTTAGTAAGGTTCCATGGGATATAGACCTAGAGGGCAGGGGGACCCAAGACTGTTGGTTGATATTCAAGGATCACCTACTACAAGCTCAGGAGTGTTGCATCCAGCTAGAGGGAAGTGCTGCAGGAGGGCCAGGAGACCTCCTTGGATTGATAAGGAGCTGCTGAGGAAACTTCAAAGGAAAAAAGAGGCTTATAAAAGCTGGAAGCAAGGAGAGATGGCCTGGGAAGAATACAGGGATGTTGTCCGGGAAGCTAGGGACCAGGTTAGGAAAGCTAAGGCTGAGTTAGAATTAAACTTGGCTAGGGATGTGAAAGATAAAAGCAAGGGATCCTATAGGAACATTGCAAATAAAAGACAGACTAGGGACAATGTGAGCCCTCCCCAGAAGCTATCGGGAGAACTGGCTACCCTGGATTTGGTGAAGGCTGAGGTTCTTCATGACTTCTTTGCCTCAGTCTTCACTGGCAAACACTCTGACCACATCACCCAAGTCTTGGAAGGCAGATGCAGGGACTGTGAGAGTGAAGACCCTGGGCCCACTGTAGGAGAGGATCTGATTCGAGACTGTCTAAGAACCTGAACATGCACAAGTCCATGGGACCTGGTGAAATCCATCCGCGGGTCCTGAAGGAGCTGCAAATGAAGTTGCTAAGCCACTGTCCATCCTATTTGAAAAATCATGGCAGTCAGGTGAAGTTCCTGATGACTGGAAA